>JAOTRH010169051.1:0-44027 GCA_034768845.1 Heliamphora exappendiculata | reverse complement strand
TAAACTAAAAAAGGAAACTGCTGATTACATGGCTAATTACAGATTTACAGCAATCATATCTAAACTAAAAAGGAAACAAAAATATTCAGCCAAATCTACAGCTGATCTGATTGACATTAAAGACCTTGGATCCCTTTCTTATTTTCTCGGTATGTCTATCATTCCTCAAGATCATGGCTTTCTTTTATCCTAGCACAAGTATGCCTTTGACTTCTTAAGCAAGGCTGGTATGGTGGATTGCAAGCCCTGTTATTCTCCCATGGTTGTCAAGGTATCCCCTTCTCCACTGATGCTCTTCCTTTCTTCCAACCACTTCTTTATCGCAGCATAGTTGGGGCACTTCAGTACGTAACAATAACTTGCCCTGACTTGTCCTTCGCCGTTAACCAAGTCTGCCAGTTTATGCAAGCCCCTAATAACGCCCATTTTCCCTTGTTAAACGTATATTATGCTATGTTAAAGGTACCTTAGCTCATGGTTTATTTTTTAGCCCTGGTCCTCCTTAGCTTCATGTGTTCTTTGACTCCAACTGTGCTGGTGACCACTTAGATCGTAAATCCACTTTAGGTTACTGTGTTTCTCTTGGCAATAACCTTATCTCCTGGTCCGCAAAGAAACAGCCTATGGTCTCTCGTTCCTCCACTGAGGCTGAGTATCGTGCCCTTACCTTGGCTACTGCTGAACTATCCTGGCTGCATATGCTCTTGGCTGATCTTCATCTCTCCATTTCTTCTCCTACTCTTTTTTGTGACAACATTTTTGCTATGTCTATTGCCTCAAATCCTATTTTCCATGCTCATACTAAACATATCGAAGTCGATTATCACTTTGGTCGTGAAAAAGTTGTTGCCCATCTTATTTCCCTTAAGTAGATCTCTTTTGCTGATCAACTGGCTAACATCTTTACAATGCCCTTACCTTCCTCTAAGTTATCTTTTCACAAAGGCAAGCTATTGGTCAGACCATTGCCCATTAGCTTGAAGGGAGATGATAGATAGATTACCTATCTTAGCAAGAAAATCAGGAATTGCAGACAACACACACCAGCAACCATTAAGATGAAACTGAGGCAGTTGCAGCACCTCTCAAGGCTAGACCAAAAGCAATTCAACTGAAGCTCTCTAATTCTAACTAATTCAGTTACTAATAGCTGTGATAAGCCAAGTGTTACAGGTGTATTAGTGCGAGTAACAAGATATTATGTGTGAGAGAGAAAGTCGATTGGTTAATAGAAGTGAGGAAGAGAGATGTGTTAGTTGTATAAATGTACTGAGCAACCCAATTCTTTAGCCAATGAAAGTAATCTTCAGATCTAAAACTTCCACACAACTACATTACATTTACCAATTTCTTGCTCCAAATCAACTAAGAAATATGCACATCTTGTCGCTTTCATTGACTACAAACAAGTTAAGCAGAAATCCCATTTTTAAAGTAGACATACCTCAAATTTTTAACTTTTTCCACCATGCATGAATCTCATATTTCACTTTTTCTTCTCTAATTTTATGAATTTAGTTTGATATAATTAATATTGAATAATAAAGCGCGCTTAGATTCAACATAATCAGTTATTCAATCTTAATTTTTCTCTTACAACTATTGTAAAGCTTTTCTTAATTGTAAACATTCTTTTAAAAAATATGAATCACAAAGATAATAGAGTGTTGCGCTGTGTCTTGTATTCTATCGGGCCTGTATTTTATTATATTATTTTTGGTTTATATGTAATTGAGTTGTAGTAGAATTAAGAGTCTACTATAATTCTTTATGTATAGGGTTTATAATAATATGGGCTTATTATAATTTTTTATGATTTCTACGTGTGTGCTTATAAATAGGACGCTAGTGGAGTTTTAGGGTTTAAGATTGTAAGTCAGAAAATTGAAAGATTAGCTAGTAGAGAGAAGGGAGACGGGTGCTGTATTCTTTCACATACGACATAATAAAATATTTTCTCTCTCGCTCGTGAACGTAGGCTGGTGTGGGCCGAACCACGTAAATCATCAGTGTTAATTATTTTCTACTTTTTTGTGCATGATTTTGTTTTCGTTCGCGTTTGAGAATTAGTGTTCAAATTCTAACAAGTAGTATCAGAGACGACAGTTGAAGATTCGAAACTGTGGTGGATAATCAAAACAATGTATGATTTTTTAATTTCATATCGAATAAATTAGAAAATTATTTATATATTATTTATATTTGCACAAAAAAAAGGACAGCGGCGTCGTTGTTTTTGACGAAGGAGTAGCGGAAATTAGCACTGGTAAGGTCTGTTCAGTGCAGCAACAGTACGGAGGCTAAACAGTGCTTGGTAATCCTTTTTTTTTTTTTTATCAATTCAAGGATTAAGTTTTTTTAAACGGAACTTGTTGGAAAGATTTAGATTTGAATTGATCTTTAAAGGAGGTTTTATCCAAGGCCTTGCAGTTTTCTAATTCACTGAAACCGGACAGATTATGTTTACGAATTGATAAAGACTTAATTCAAAAGAGTTTTTATCCAGTGTGGTTGATGTTTTGAAATCAATGACTAATTTTTTTTTTATTATATCGGCTCGTATATATAACAAAATAATTAAAGAAGAAGGTCTCTTATAAGATTTTTTGACGCTGCAGATTCATCGGTACAGTTAGATTTTTTAATTTTTGCACTGTTTACTTGAATTGGACATATCGGCATAGATTAGGATTAATCGGGTACAATCAGGAATGATCGGGTATAATCAAAATTGATTTGGACTGCGTGGAACAAAAATTACACATATATATTATTGCGGCTTGCTTAGATTGTGGGGTTTGCCAGACACAAATCTAATGGCATTGAAGAGTTTGAGTTTCATGATTGAATCTTTTAATGGCCACAACGACTTCACCTTATGGCAGCAAAGGGTGAAGAATTTATTGACGCGTGAAAGACTGATTAAGGCTCTCAGGATTAAGTTTGAGAAATCAGAAATGATGAAGGATGTAGAGTAGGATGAAATACGGGACTTGGCAAACAACATGATTCAGTTGTATCTCGGTAACAGCACTATTTGAAAAGTCATCAACGAAAACGATCCGACAGAACTCTAAATTAAGTTAGAGAGCAGATACAAGTCCAAGATATTGGCGAATTGATTGTCACACCCCAAACTCCGGGTCACGTGAAATACTCAGAAACAACCAAACATGATACCCAACCCGAGTATATACAATCAAATAAAATCATACATGCATTATATATAAATGCCAAACGGCAACATTACACGGCTCCAATGCCCGAAAATATGTTATAAGCATACATGTAACAAAACGACAAAAAGGGAAGACTATAGCTCTTCCACCTCTCCAGCATCTCCTGATCAACCAGCGTGACCGGTACCTGAAGAAAAGTAAATCCCACATCGTGAGTAAAGGCTCAACATATTCTAAACAACACATGCAATATATGCTAAACATGCTCGATAAACCAAGTGCAGTTTTTGACTCTCTTTCAAGCCAAGAAAATAACTTGAAAAATTTTTTAGATCACGACTCACCAGAGTCAGAAAACCATTTTTACATGCAAGGAAAAGTGAGGATAAAAATCATTTGTCGACTCATCAGAGTCTTGAAAACGATTCAAGTATTACGACTCCCATAGGCCGTTAATACAGTATTTCGACTCCCATAGGCCGATAATTTAGTTTCAAGAAAATTAGTCTATCCGTCCCAATATGCAATACATGCAATACATGCCCGCGTGTTTCTTCAGGATCTCGTTTCAGACTTCAGATAACGTATACACACACCCATGCCTCGTCAGGACCTCGTTTCAGCCGGCAGAGCACATGCACACCCGTGCCTCGTCAGGACCTCATTTCAGCTGACAGAACGCACGCACACAGAGATGCCTCGTCAGGACCTCGTTTCAGCTGACAGAGTGCACACACGCACACACGCACCCATGCATTTCACAGAACCATAAGTTCGTCTATCGCATTCCATATATATATGCAAACCTAAACCAGGAATTAAAACATAAAATCACGTCACATGCTACACACGCTACTCACACTTCATGCACCACATGCATCCGCTCTTGAGAGCCTACATCAATATCTATAAATCTTGAGTTTTAAAGCATAAATCACGTAACACGTAACTGCATCAAATCATGTAATCCACTTACATAAACCGTACATAAATAAACAGTTATAAATGCACATAATCATGTATAACAATACATCATGACGTCACCCGCTATATAACCCGACAACCACTCACAGGGATAACCAACAACCTCCCAAAACCAAGCCTAACCCGAAGGTCCACACTAAACCACTCAAACCACGAGGTAACAAACACCCCCTTTTTCTCTCAAGGATCAAGGGCCCTAACATGCTCCGCATGCAACCACAACGCACTCAACCGTGCCCCCACGACCCACATCTACCATACCCGTCGTCCCCGAGGATAACACCTAAACAAACACTAAAACCACAACACGATCAACCAAACCCCAAAAGGGATCTACAGGTATTTAAATCAAGTAATTCCCATAAATTAATCGATTGAATACCATAGGATACCAATCAGAAACCAAGGAACCAACCTAAAACCACCAGCCCACAACTTCAGTCGACTGGACCCAACCCCCAGTCGACTGAAAAACGCACTGGAAAACCACCAAACGCCCAGGAGCACTGTCCAGTTGACTGACCCTCGAGGTCCAGTCCACTGAACCCAAGAACATATGATCCAGTCGATTGAACTCATAGGTTCAATCGACTGAACCCAATCCTGAAACGGTTCTAAGCTACGGGTTTAACCTCCAAACGCCAAATCAAAGTCTCGAAACTCTCTTTTAACATCCTCAAACATACGTACACCCAAGCCTAACACTAAAACCACCACAGAAACTCTCGATACCCGATTCCATCCACCGAAACCAACAAAAACCCGATTTTAACTCAAAAACCAAATTTGATACAAAATCAGATCTACATAGATCTACCCGTTAAAAACACACATGTTTACCCATAGCACCCTTATACAACAGTAGGGTTTAGAATCTTACCTTGGTGAGTTCAAAACTCGACGCCTCGAACCACGTGCAAATTTGGGCTTTGCCAGAATTAAAATCTGATCGGATGGTTGCGTAGCCCACGACGCCAAAAGCAAGGATCCGCTGTTAGATCGCTGAAAACCGAGCCTCAGACCCCTGAGAACTTAAAGAGAATGCAGAGAAAAAATGAAAAACTTACTGGAGAAGTTTTGAAAAATATCTTTATGAAAATATCAAATTCCGGATATTAATAGGTCTCCAAAATATTTTTTTAAAATTTTTTTTGAGAATTGCGCCACAATGGCCTACGGCCCCGAGAACTTACCCCGCATGCATATCTAAGCCCGATCATGCACCAAAAACAGTAAAACATGCTGCAACAGAAACACATAATGCACGTCCGAAAACGCCGAAAAAAACGGGTCAGGGTCTCTCAACTCTACCCCTTAAAGGAATTTCGCCCCCAAAATTCAACATAAGGCCAAAACAACAAATCATCGATCTTAACGACACAGGCACACGAGATGGACAACCAAACCATTTCTAGGATATAGTCAAACAAGGTCAGGCGTCCTAGACAACGACCAACTATCTCAAAAATACGGGATCTACAACCCATTCCAACCTCACATCCTCACCAACTGCTGCCTCAACACAGCACACCATCCACAGGATCCATAACCAACCCCAAACAGATGCAATGAAGAATCTGACCCATAACCTGCATACTTAGAAAGTACCTCTACTTGCTGAAGGCATATAAGTGTCCTCCGGCACAACTGGAGCCCTAGATGAACTGTGAGCTGCAAGAGAATACACTCGGGGAAACCCCACCCTGTCCTGTCCATGATAACTCAGCGCTATCGGTTGCCGCGCCGACTGAACTGATGTACTCCCACCTGCCATCTGGGAAGTCTGTACTGCGGAAGGCTGCTGTCGACCCTACGCATACGAACCCACTGGTGTATCTCCCTACTCAGCGCACTGCCCATTTGAGGACAATTCCTACGAATATGTCCGGACTGTCCACACTCATAGCAAGCTGATGGTTCCCTCCCTTGCGGCTGCACTGGAGCCAAACTCTGGGATGGTCTCGGCTGTAAACAATTCACCGCACGATGCCTCGGCTGTCTACATCGAAAATAGGTCAACTTCCTCTGCTCTGGCCTCCCAGACGAAGCCACAGATGGTGATGGTGCTGAAAACTACTGTGATCCGAATGGGTAAAAGCTAGGGTCAGAGGACTTCTGCCTCTTGCTGGAGTGCCCAGCTGTCTGTGCCTCAGTCCCACCCTGTGATGTCCTGGCCTCCCTCGAAGCTCGAGTCTCAGCTAAAGCATTCTCAACCCTCGCTACCGCCTCCACCAGCTGTCTGAACACACGATATCCCATCATAGCCACTCGCTCCTTGATCGCCGGCCTCAAGCCCCACTCAAACCTCATCGAAAGCAAATCATCTGTGCATTCCATCTCCGGTGCAAACCTAAACAAGCTCGTAAACCTGGCCTCATACTGCATGATGTCCATGGTCCCTTGGGTAAGAGAATAGAACTCCTCCCTACATAAGTCCCTCCTCAAAGTTGGGAAATATCTCTCTAGAAAAATATGTGTAAAAGCTTCCCATGTGGCCCCTACTGTATTCCTGGCATATCTCCACCACTGATGAGTATCACTTCTCAGCTGACAGGTGACAAAAGAAACTCGCAACTCATCCTCCACAATCTGCAATGCGTCCAGAACTCGAGTCGTTAACTCCAACCACTCTGTCGCCAGAAGAGGGTCAGGATCTCCTGCAAAGGTAGGCGAATCCATGCGCCTAAACTCTTGCATCGCAACTGTACCCCTCGCCTCAGGCACCCTCTCCCTAACATGCTCACCCCTAGCAAACAGCTACTGGATAGAACCAGCTAGCACACGCAACAGCTCCGTCGCGTCCATCGATCGATGGGGAGCATTAGCATCCTCAACATCAGGGATAGGAATATCCCCTTGGCCAGCACGGCCACGGCCTCGACCACGGCCTCGCCCTCTCCTCGCCGACATCGCGTCTACATGAAAGCAAAACAACATATAAGATGCATCACATGGCGTGAACATAAACGCTAAACACTTAGCATGCTATCACATAGCCACATAGGTTCATGCTAAACAACTCCACATATACCGAGGAGAATCAACAAGAATGACACATCAATTTGGATAACCTACTTAGATTCCTTGATAGAAATCGCGTCAGCTAAGCGCGTTTCTAACTTGGCTCCCAAGTTTGTTAACCCAAACGCCCAAAGGCAAGACTATCACTCCTAAAATTCAACCCCCATGCTCACATATATACATTGTTCATGTAAGACTTGCATGATATCACGTTCATGTTATCAAAACATCTAAACATATGAAGTCAAGCACATGCAATCAACCTCACAGAGTGTTGCAACATCTTCTCATGGCTCATAGGTATTCGAATCCAGAGCTCTGATACCAAGTTGTCACGCCCCAAACTCCGGGCCACGTGAAATACTCAGAAACAACCAAACATGATACTCAACCCGAGTATATACTCTCAAATAAAATCATATATGCATTGTACATAAACGCCAAACGACAAGGCTCAGCAGATTCCAAACAACACATGCAGTATAAGCTAAACATGCTAGATAAACCAAGTGCAGATTTTGACTCTCTTTCAAACTAAGAAAACAATTTGAAAAAGATTTTAGATCACGACTCACCAGAGCCAGAAAACCATTTTCACATGCAAGGGAAAGCGAGGATAAAAATCATTTGTCGACTCATCAGAGCCTTGAGAACGATTCAAGTATTACGACTCCCATAGGCCGTTAATACAGTATTTCGACTCCCGTAGGCCGATAATACAGTTTCAAGAAAATTAGTATATCGGTCCCAATATGCAATACATGCAATACATGCCCATGTGTCTCTTTAGAATCTCGTTTCAGCCTTCAGATAACGTATACACACACCCATGACTCGTCAGGACCTCATTTCAGCCGACAGAGTGCATGCACACCCGTGCCTCGTCAGGACCTCGTTTCAGCCGACAGAGTGCACCACACACACACACACACACACGCACCCATGCATGCAAACCTAAACGAGGAATTAAAGCATAAAATCACGTCACATGCTACACACGCGACTCACACTTTATGCACTACATGCATCTGCTCTTGAGAGCCTACATCAATATATATAAACCTTGAGTTTTAAAGCATAAATCACGTAACACGTAATGACGTCAAATCATGTAATTCACTTACATAAATCAGACATAAATAAACAGTTATAAATGCACATAACTATGTATAACAATACATCATGACGTCACCCGCCATATACCCGACAACCACTCACAGGGATAACCAACAACCTACCAAAACCAAGCCTAACTCGAAGGTCCACGCTAAACCCCTCAAAGCACGACGTAACAAACACCCCCTTTTTCTCTCAAGGATCAAAGGCCCTAACATGCTCCGTATGCAACCACGACGCACTCAACCGTGCCCCCACGACCCACATCTACCATACCTGTCGTCCCCGAGGGCAACACCTAAACAAACATCGAAACCACGACACGATCAACCAAATCCCAAAAGGGATCCACTGGTATTTAAATCAAGTAATTTTCATAAATTAATCGACTGAATACCATAGGATACCAATAAAAAACCAAGGAACCAACCCAAAATCACAAACCACCAGCCCACAACTTCAGTCGATTGGACCCAATCCCCAGTCGATTGAAAAACGCACTGAAAAATCACCAAACGCCGAGGAGCACTGTCCAGTCGACTGACCCTTAAGGTCCAGTCGACTGAACCTAAGAACATATGATCCAGTCGACTGAACCCAACCCAGAAACGGTTCTAAGCTACGGGTTCAACCTCTAAACCTCAAATCGAAGCCTCGAAACTCCCTTATAACATCCTCAAACATACGTACACCCAGGCCTAACACTAAAACCACCACAGAAACTCTCGACACCCGATTCCATCCACCGGAACCAACAAAAACCTAATTTTAACTCAAAAACCAACTTTGATACAAAATCAGATCTATAGAGATCTACCCGTTAAAAACACACATTGTTACCCATAGCACCCTTATACAGCAGTAGGGTCTAGAATCCTACATTGGTGAGTTCAAAACTCAATGCCTAAAATCACGTGCAAAATTGAGCTTCGCCGGAATTGAAATCTGATCGAATGGTTACGTAGCCCACGACGCCAAAAGTAAGGATTTGCTGTTGGATTGCTGAAAATCAAACCCCGGGTCCCCGAGAACTTAGAGAGAAGGTAGAGAAAAAATAGAACACTTACTAGAGAAGTTTTGAAAAATATCTTTATGAAAATGTCTAACTCCAGATATTTATAGGTCTCCAAAATATCTTTTTTTAAAATTTTTTGAGAATCGCGCCACAACGACCCACGGCCCCGGGAACGTACCTCGCATGCATATCTAAGCCCGATCATGCATCAAAAATAGTAAAATATGCTGCAACGAAAACACATAACGCGCGTTCGAAAATGCTGAAAAACAAAAACGGGTCAGGGTCTCACATTGATTGTCTTTAAAGAAACAGTTAGATACACTTCAGATGACAGAGGAAGCGAACTTTATGGAGCACTTGGACAAGTTTAATAGAATGCTAATGGAATTGAATTCTATTGGCACGAAGATTGAAGACGAGGATAAAATAATTTTAATGTTGGTTTTCTTACCTTCATCATACGAGCATCTGAGGACTACACTAATGTTTGAGAAAGATACACTTGGGTTAGATGAGGTTGTTGCTGCTCTCATATCTCATGAGATGTTGAAGAAAATAGAGAGTAACATATCACAGGGAGAGGGCATCATGGTTGCATCAGGTAGTGGAGAAGTCAGAGGCACGGCGATAGTGAAGCATGAGGGGTCTAAGAAAAAAGGTCGTTCCAAGTCAAGTTGTTACAAAGGGAAGTGCTACTATTGTGACAAGCAAGGTCATCTGAAGAGAAATTATTTGAAGTACAAGGCGGACAAGAAAAAAGAACAATCATCAGAGACAGTAGTTACAGAGGGTTCCGATTATGAAAAATCAGAGGTGCTCACAGTTACTTCTGGTATGAGAAAATTTGATTGGATATTAGATTCTTGATGTTTGTTTTATATGTGTGTAGTCAGAGAGTATTTTGATACGTATCAGGTATGCGATGGGAGTACTGTCAAAATGACTAACAATGTAGTGAGCAAAGTTGTCGGTATAGAAATAGTATAATTTTGCAAGATTGATGGGACCGTTTTGATCTTGATTGGGATTAGACATGTGTCGAATCTAAGGAAGAACTTGATTTCTCTAGGGATATTGGATTCGAGAGGTTGTGGGTTCTCATCCAGAGTTTGAGTTCTTTAGATTTTAAAAGAAAATAAGGATGCACTAGAATGACAGATGATTGACAACCTATACAGGCTTGTGGAGAATGTTATGACAAGTGGAGCTATTGCTAGACATCAGGTGAGTAGTATAGGTCGACGACATACATAGAAAAAGTGTATGGGTGATTAGGTTGAACAACTGTTGCAAAAAACACACACGGAATAAGAGCAGGGGTACACGGAAGCGACGAGGTAGTACAAGTGCGCATGTGAGCAAATCAAATGGTGTGTAGGATGCTGGGAAGATGCAAGAGTAACAGTTGTTGGATGTTCACAGAAAAGCTTCGAGCAACGAGACTAAAACTATAGACGTGATGGATAGGTGCACATTTCGACAGAAGCGAGTCTCATTTGCTCTTGATTTAGTTAGTGGTGGGATATCTCCAGTTATGTACACAAAAGGGGAGAGATGGGGCTACATTCTTTTATAAAGTAGTGAGCTTTGTAGGACACCCTGGTTGGGGTGCGGACACCTCGGTATGGAGGTGTGGGTCATGCTGTTTGGGTGTGATAGTTCGACGGTAATTCGACGACGACGATGTCAGAAACGACATTAACACTCGTTATCTTCAAGATAGTTTGCAGAATTCAAGCCAAGGTAGATATTGTTAGGTGGTGTCTTGTATTATACAAGACCCGTATTTTATTGTATTATTTTTTGTCTATATGTAATTGAGTTGGAATAGAATTAAGAGTCTATTAGAATTTTTTATGTATAGGATTTATAATAATATGGGCTTACTAGAATTCTTTAGGGTTTCTACGTGTGTGACTATAAATATGAAACTAGTAGAGCCTCAGGGTTTAAGGTTGCGTGTTAGAAAATTGAGAAGTTAGCTGGTAGAGAAAAGAGAGACGGGTGCTGCACTCTTTCATATACGACATAGTGAAAATTTTCTCTCTCGATCGTAGACGTAGGTTGGTGTGGGCCGAACCACGTAAATCCTCAGTGTTAATTATTTTTTACTTTTTTGTGCGTGATTTTGATTCCGTTCGCGTTCAGGGATTAGTGTTCAAATTCCAACAGAGAGAGAGAGAGAGAGAGAGCTAAAATGAGCAAATTTGAGCGAACAGGAAAATGTGGAAGAAGATGCAAATAGCTGGAACAATTGGAACAAGCTATTATGTTGTCGTGCGGCGTGAGAGCAGAGGCCTAGAGGCGAGTTGCCGCCACTGTCTGAGATTGATTAGTTGCGTCGCCAACCCCTCCACCACTCCACCCTCCATTGGGCACCGCCGCCGCCGCCAACATCGCTACCCACTCCATTTTCTGATGGTCTGATTCAATGCATCCCCTCCGTCTAGGTATCTCCTCCCTCAGGGCAACTGAATTCAAGAGGAATCCTCCGACAACGGGCTAAGGTTTTTTTGCATAACCTTCAATCCTGGATTTGGAGGTTTTTTGAAATCGGTTGGTTTGCTAGGGTTTTGGGAATATTAAATCGGTGAGAATCTAGTTTAAGCTATATTGCTCTACAACTTGATAGTATAAATTGCTTTTTTGTTGAATTTTTTGCCCTATTGAGGTATTAAACTGCTTTCATGGCATAAACCAAATTCCATTAGTGATTTTGACAAAAGTATGGCACCAGAGTGCCTAAGTGAGCATAATGGGGTTGATGCTGAAAAAAATTGTGTTTGTGAGGATAATTGTTCATGCGAAATTTCTATTCACTCACAATTTTCTATAGTCAGAGAGAAACCAAATGCTTGGAATACTCCTATTAGAATTTTGATGAATGTTGAGGAATGACCAGTTTTGGGAACTAGTAATAAAGTTGCTATGAATAGGCTTATGGTGGACAAGTCATCAGGAAAAGAGAGCCTTTTTGTTCCCTTTTCTAAGCTCTTTTCCCTAGACCAAGAGAGACATATTCACTTGCTTGGTCTTAATGCTCGTGAAGTGTTGATAGATAATAGTGACATTGAGAAGAATGGAGGAACAACTTGTCATAATATGGGTGTGAAGGCAAGTCAAAGTTTGAGTTGTATTCCGTCAAACTTTTTCCCAAAAAAACTTAACAAGAATGGCACAAATGTGGGTACGAAAACTACACCATCCTCTTGGAAATCTATTGCTTGCAAAAAAAGATCAATCGCTAAATCAAGACATAAAATCAAGAAGTATAATGTAGACCCAATGGTGGAGGGCATGTATGTTATTCCTTCAAATATTTCTAAGCTTAGTCTTCCTTATTGAGACCATGCTTTGGTCGGTTATTTTTTTGAGAAGAGGGTGTCATTCTATTATGTAAAAGCTTAGGCCAAAAGGATATGTAAAGATACTATTGAAGATGTTATATCAATTGAGAATGGATACTTTATTTTCAAGTTTAAGAATGAAGAGGTACTTGATGAGATTCTTGAGAATGGTCCATACCATTGTGGATGGAGATATGCTGTTCTGAAAAAATAAAAACCGAGTATGTCACTCTCCAAAAGTGAATTTTCAAGTGTGCTATTGTGGGTAAATTTATATAATGTACTGCTTGAATTGTGGACGGAAGAGGGAATTAGATATTTGGTATGTATTCTGGGTAAATCTTTGTATGTGGATGAACCAATACACTCCAGGAATAGACTAACTTTTACTTGAGTTTGCATCGAGGTACAAGCTAATAAGGAGATTTCGAGATCATTTCCTATAAATTTAGGATATAAAGAACCTTATGTTTTTTGGGTTGAAACTTCTTGGATTCTTTTATGATGTACTAAATGTAATATATTTGGGCACAATCTCAAGAGTTGTTTGAATGCACAAGAGGGTATGAAGATTTCTAAACAAGTTTGGAAGAGAAAAAAAGAAAATGACAACAAGAACTCTATTGAGAAATGGGTCGATGTGAAGAAAGTGAAGGATAAAAATAATCCAGCTTCTCAAGGGGAAGAAAATGTTAATCAAGTTTCTAAAAGGAGGCTTGATGATCAGTCGTCTAAAAAGCTTGTTGAAGTTTTCACTTCTCTTATTCCAAAATTATCAAATGCCTTTGACATCCTTTCTTTTTGTGAGCTCGGAAAAGAACATGACTGCGAGGAAGTTGATAAGGTAAAATCAAAATGAAAGGATAAATTAAACTCATCATCTAGGGATGAGAACAAGAGAAAATTTGATGAGAAGATTAGAAATCTCTCTATTACTTGAAAAAAAGATCTTTGGTAATTTTGAATAGAGTTTAAGTTGTTGATACCTGTTGCTCTTGTGTCTTTTGGCTCTTATTAGCTTTTGTGTTTTTTTTTTTTATCTTTCATATTCTCTCGATTTGTGAGAGTTTTTTTTTTTTTTTTGTTGGCTAAGGTGTGTTTTTTATCCTTATTGTAAAATTTCTTTTTTGGAATGATGTTAATCAATTACTTATCCAAAAAAAAAAAAAAACATTCTTCTTTTTCCTTTTTGAAACATTATATGAATGTAATTAATCAAACACATTACCTACCTAGTATCTTTTGTCCTAAATATGCTAGTCATATTTGGCATCATGAGTTTTTCTTAATTAAATGACTAGATATGGGCCCCTACACCCACATTTTTTACCTACCTTCTAACATAATGTAAAGTGGAAATGTTATTTATTTCTAAAGTTGATAGCAACATGATTGATGGAATTTAGTTAAACATTAAACAATTATTTGTGTTCTGTTTGGTTGGTAAGAAAATCTAGGTGTGAGATATGCAAATTAATTGGAACCACAATATATTAATTTCATTGGGTTTGATAATGACTCAGAATACTTTTCCCCCCAAATGAATGAGATTAGTTGACTGACAAGAACTTCACCAATAAAATTCTTCCCACCATTTACTCTCTTAAACTGGAAGAATTTCATACCAACTTTTTTCGAAAGGTAAGCGGTAAGTTTATTTTTAAAAATAAAATGTTAAAATAAAGATTAGAAACACAGTCATTGCTCCTCATATGTCAAAATAGAGACACATACCAAGGTACGCACGACTTAAACTCCATATCAAAGCATAAATCAAACATTAACCTACTAAAAATTGAGAGATTTCATACAACTTTAGGCCATCTAGTCTTTAAAATTGATACATTTGTTGGTCAAGCCTAAACTAATTATTTTAAGAAGCAATACAGAACATGACAATGAGCTAAATGGTTGTACATATATTACAATTAGCCTTGCATTTTTTGAGTTCATTCCTCCTAATCAGGTTTTCTCTCTAGCTGCTCTGTTGTCTGTTGGGTTGATTTTTTTGTTAATTGTATCTTGTTTGGATTTTATCCATACTCTCCTCATGTGTAAATCTAAAATTGTTCTTGCTTGGGTGGTGGCAATAAATAAAAATTTTTATTGCCGATCAAAAAATAAAAGAAAAAATAATTATTGACAAATAAAATGTCACCACAAGATTGTCACTAACAGTCCGTCACTAAAAGTAGTTAGTGACGAAATATGAAAATTATCACAAAAACATATCACCTTCAACAACGAGAATTTCGTCACTGGTTAGACACTTTTTTATCACTTAAAGTATTCAATAAGTGTCACTAATATGCATAATTGTCACAAAAACTTAAATTTTATACAATTAACAAAATGCCTTAGTTGTAGAGTTTCTGTGACACTTTTGGTTGTCACTTAAAGTATTAAATAAGTGTCACTCATATGTATATTGTCACTAAAATTTAATTTTTTTACAATTAACAAAATGCTTTTGTGACACTAAAAGTATTTGTAGTGACGAAATATAAAAATTATCAACAAGAGAATTTCGTCATTAGTTGTAGACTTTTTGTGACACTTTTGTTTGTCACTTAAAGAACTCAATAAATGTCACTAATATACATAATTGTCACTAAAATTTAAATTTTTTTATAATTAACAAAATGCTTTTGTGATAGTAAAAATTTGTTAAAAATCATTTGAGAAATTTTGCAATGAATTCAATCACCGCCAAATTGATTATTTTCGCGATGATTAAAGTTGTCACTCAACTTTCATACATTTTGAAACTAATTTTTTTGTCACAAATTATTTAAAAATTTAGTGACAAATTTTATTGTCACCAAATCTAACATCAGGTGCACGCACACTTCTACCTCACAAATAAGGTAACTAAAAAATATCAACAGAAAATATCAAGAGAATTAAACTCGGTCAATTCCTTAAATATGTTATATTACCAACTTATCTACCCTTTATTCTTTTAATTTTTTATATTATAAATATATTAAGAAAACATAATAAATTTAAATATATATATTTAAATCAATCACTACTACTACTATTTCGCTACTACTATCGCCACAACTATTACCTTTTCTCATCCCATCATCACAAACACTCTACCACCACAATTTTTACCACTACCGCCATTGTTGCATCCTCTACCATTACCACTGCTCCCATCAATACTTCATCAAAAAAATGTATCTTAAATCCAAAGTATTAATTAACATAATGTACTAGGTTTTAAGAAACACGTATATTTTTTAAAATATTCTCTCATAAAAGTATCATTCTTTCAAAAATTAGGCCCATTTAGTATTTTGAATCTACACCCTTGTATATGTGATTATTAATTAGGGTAAATTACGATTAGATTTTCTGTATTCTTAACATATATCATTGTTTATTCTTTATCTTAGAAATTACACTAGACTGCCGAATTGATAACCCCATTAACGGCGCAGACAAAATGTCTATATTACCCTTATCTTTTATCTCAATTTTCTAACCAAACAACCCTAAACAGGCTGCCCTTCTCTGTCGCTCTCTGAGAGACTACCAATTCTGTCTCCGTCGTCCCCATCTGAGACGCCACCATTAAAGCCTTCTTCCCCATCCCAACATTACAGGCCCCATCCCACCCTCACCCCTGCTCTCTCCTCCACCTAACTCCTCTTCAACCCAAATAGAAGCATTCAAAACCAGAGGAGAGATGAGAGAAATGGGGGAATAATTTATTGATAGAAGCATCAATTTTCGTTTTGCTTCCTCTCGTGGAAAACCTGTCATTGAAACTTTCATATTTGTGCATCCGTTCCTAATTAAAACTGGAAGGTTGCCATCAATGACTAGTGGAAGCTAGCTAACTCATCCAAAGTCGCCACTCACCAAACCATCCCTCTCTCTACTAAATTAATTCGTCAATTTCACAAAAGCAGTCAAGGAATAAAAAATTATACTATTTCTTGGGTTGGCATCGTCAGATCGAGCTCTCGAATCTGCCGATGCCTGAACATTTATGATTTCCCCAAATCGACAGCTCCGCCGAACTCCCTAGAAACTCTAAAAGCTAGGTCAGTAAGTAGATTTCATTTGAAGAACAAGAGAAAGAGAGGCCGACGGTAATCACAGGTTGGTTTGCTCATCGAAATTGCTCTCTCTTCCTCGACTCGCCTTCTTCTCCTGATTCATCGATGTCGCAATCTCGTGAACGTCGTCATTCTCGCTCTGAATAGACCGCGAGAGCCACTAGTTCGTTGCCGTAATCTCGTGAATGCCATCGTTCTCCCTGGTATTTCTGTTTGGAGGTTGCGATGTGTGTGTGTGTGTGTGTATATATATATATATATGTGTGTGTGTGTGTGTGTGTGTGTTTACACATCGATTTGAGGTTTGAGGATTGCAAATGTAAGCTCTGCTGCCAACGACAGCAACTCCACCGTCGTCGGCGCCCCCCTAACTCCCTACTTTCCAAATCAAAACCCACGATCGAAAATCTGGGGTTGTGAAATACAAGCACCCGTTAAAGAACACACCCGTTAAAGGTGTTATGCCCGACCAACGCCACATGACCGGTTGCATTTGGGGGGTGTTTGAGCGGCGACAATTGACAGAACTATACATACAACAAAATATATAATTGCTTGGGCTCTTAAAATCATGTTTGAAAAGTGAATCGAGTTATGATGGTGAATTATAGATCATCGGAAAGATTTTCTTTCACTTGCAGAAATTAACACAAGTACATGATTTGATTTGAGGGTAAGAGAGAGTTTGGATTTTTTTAGCTCGGAAAGGAATAAGGGTAAAGTTGGAATTTTGTATTAATTTTTAGGTGGTATTATATTTTTCTGTTAAGTCAACTAAACAGTTGAATAACGGATGAATTAAAGTGCTATATATTTTTGTAAAGTAAAAAAAAATATAGTGTAATTTTTAAAAATAAAAAAATTAGACAATAATATATGTTAAAAATACAGGAGTCTAAATATAATTTATCCTATTAATTATGGTATAATGGATCAAAATATGAATGGAACAATGGATTTTTTTTTGTGAGTTTTGACAATAGCTTAGGTTGTGCCTTGAACTCTCTTATTTTTGAGATATTGAAGGCAAAAATGCCCAGATTACTTGGAACTATGTACAAATAATCAGGATAAGGGATTATTTATTTGAAAAACTACCTGTTTGTCTACTCTAATGCATTGAATGCCATTGAATATTGAGATACTTAATTTCACATCGATAAGAGATAAAAATTAGCTCGATATATATAAAATTAAATAAAATACCACTAATAATTTAGGTTTAAATATTTTAAATCATGTTACTAAACTTTTTATTTAAGTTATTGAACTAATAATTTGTTTGGATTGTTATAAATGATATCAGATTCAACCATAGTCACGTGATGAGTTTTGTAGTGGTGTGGGTAAAGAAATACAGACTCTGAAGAGGGAGAGAGTTGCCGGGATCGCATACATTGTGCAGTTAATGAACTGTTCTATTTCTGCTAATGACTGTTATCTATAACATCAATAAAAAAAAGAATTTAAACCATGCAATGAGAATATTGTTTATTTGAGTAGTGAATATTATACCATATTTTACATCAATAAAAAATATAAAATTAGTCTGATATATATCAAATTAAGTAAAATACTATTAATAACTTGGACTTAATTATTTTGAACTATTTGTTAAATTTTTTATTTAAATTATTAAATCGCTAGAATATTCAATTGATTATAAATATATCTTAAAATTCTCGTATATCAAGATTGACCATATAATTTAATGACTTCCAATAAATTATAACAGAAAAACATGTTATTATTGAACTAAAAAATCTATGCTAAAAACTTAGAAGCACACCTAGTGCAAAATAGGCCCCAATGTCAAGATCTCTCTCTCAACAACGAAGTGAGGATCCTAGCTCTAATTATTAAGATTTTGTTTGGAATAATGATCTATTACTTAATTTATTATATTATATTAATTTTTTAAGTTAGTAAATATTTTTTTGTTTGGTTAAAATATTATAATTTTTTAATTCTAATTTTATTTAAATGAGTTAAAAAAATTATTTTTTTAATTAAAATATAAAAAAATACCAAAAAAATAAAAATAAATTAAAATTTATATTAAAAGGGAGGACAACCATGTATAGTTGTATTTATGTGTTCCAATCTAATTGTTATCCTTTTTTATTTCCAATCAATAAAAATGAGTTATTTATTTATATTCTTTTATTTTTTTGGATCTACTTTTACTCTTTTTCAAACCCACTTTTTACCTTTTTTTTTTTTTTTTTTTTTTTTCAAACTCATTATTATACCTTTTTCAAACTGATCACTTTCTGTATTTACAAATTAGATTTTTATTTAGTTAACAAGGCCTATAAAATTAAATTTCTCTTTAGCTAACAGCCTTATAAAATTATTTTTTCTTGAATAGCAAAAATTAATATATTACTCCAAAAAATAGAATTACAAGCCAAGATTACACCCCCCTTCCGAAAAGTCGGTAAGGCATCAACATAGGACAAAGGAAAAATATAAACTAAGCATTAACAAAATTGAAAAAAAAAAACCAAAACAACTCCTCAAGTCAAGGCAGCTGCAACTCCTTGCAACCGATTGCTATTGTTGCAAGCACAATGCAATATAATAAGCCAAACCAGATGCTTATACCAAGGCTGCTACTACTCATTGCAGCTGATGCTATTACCCTCTGCTACTCTTTGCACATCAGGACTGCTGCTACTCGTTGCTCTTCATAAGAAGCTAAAATGTTTGCATGTCAGAACCATTCAGCTTCACTTTGCTGCAATTCATAGCTTGCAATTGCTACCATCAGCCTAGCAACAGCCCAGCTCAGTGCAGCATGAGCTCAAAACATAGCTATGGTAATCTCGTTTCCTCTACCGCGAGCTTCTCAAAGATCGCTAGCTGCTTCGCTGAAATTACGGCGTGTAAGGTTGGCCGGCGTTATTCGTGCAAGTTCATTTGCTGCCGGATCCCGTCGCCACCATCGGAGGATGCCGTCAGGGTGTGCCATCGGAGAAATCGTCGAGACGTAGAGTGAAGGGTATTTCGCGTGTAGTGTTCTTTGAGTATTCGGATCGGTTGGGGGTTTGCTTGGTTGATTGGCTTGGATTTGATTTGGATTCTATTTTTGGAACATTTGGAGGCTCTTGATTCAGGATCAGGTTGTAACTACGATCCACTGCCGTTGAGGGGGAACAAAAAGAAGATGGCAAGGAGAAAAGCTACTGAGACTCAGTTCGCGACAGGGATGGAGGCTGGAGAAACTCATGAAGCGGCAAGGGTAGAAGCTGGTGGTAAATAGAGCAATGAAGAATAGACCTATACCATCATTGTGGATAACTTACCCAATGAAATTCACAACAACTGGTTAAGAGGTATTTTTAGCAAATGTGGTAAGATGAAGGATGCCTTTGTCCTGAACAAATGGAGGAGAAAAAGTAAAACTAGATTTGGCTTTGTGAGATTTGATAATCACTTCACTTCTATGAAAGCAATAAAGCTATATGATGGGGCATGGTTTGGGTAGGAACAGGCTGCGTGTGGGAAGGGCCATCTATGGGCATACCAGAAGAATGGAACATAAGCCTAAAGATAAGGGGATTATCCCAAAGGAAATGATGTATATGATCAGTTGGAATGCCAAAAGAGACTCAAGAACGTATGCAGAAGTGGTGAATCAAGACATAGCTAAGATTCAACCCCCAGTAGATAGGAGTTATAGTAAATCAGCTAAAGGGATGGTGGATGCAGAATGGCTCAAAAATTGCAAGGTGGGCATTACAAAAGACTGGAGGCAACCTCATTCCATTGAAGAAGCTATGAGGAGTGAAAGAATATACGACATTTCTATAACACCCATGGGTGGAAGGAAGGTCCTGGTATAGTTTGCATCGGAGAATGACAAACATGCATACTGTGAGGGAGCTAAAGAATGGATGGGAACTTGGTTTGAAAATCTTTATGAATGGAGTTACAAGGAAACAAATCAGACTAGGAATATTTGGGTGAGTATTGAGGGAGTGCCCTTGAATGCATGGAACGAGACCACTTTTAGATCAATAGGTGGTCTGTTTGGCGAAGTACTCTTTATTGAGATAAGCACAGTTTTGAGGAAGGATTTAGAGAAAGGTAAAGTGTTGATACAAACTGAGGAGAGGCATCAGATAAATAGTTGGTGTCATCTTCAGGTGGACAAATTTTCCTATGAGATCAGGGTTGCTGAAATTTCTTTTTTAGGCCGGCCTTTGATGAAATCCAAACCAGATACTCCAATCCCAGAATTGTCAAGTGAGTATTCTGGTAAAGAGGAGCATGACTGGAGCTATGAAGTTAGCATCCATGACAGTAAGGACCTAGTTCACGAGTGTGCAGACCTCTCAGATGAAGGAGGGAGACGATGACATGGATTTACTCACGCATGTTGAGGAGACTCAGTCTAAAAAAGAAGGACAAAAGTTGGTGAATAAGTCATCCTTGCCAAGGGTAGACAATAGTTGCAACAAAGAGAAATTTACAGCCCAGGGTCAGAGGCATAGCAAGCAGGCTTCTGAGGGACCTACGATTAGAAATGGCACAACAAAAAAGGTGCTTAGTTTTTTGGGCAATGAGAAATTAGGAAAAGATAACATACTTGAGTCTCCTCAAAGCTGTTTCAAAGCCCAAGTTGAAGTAGCTGAAGCACATCTTTACACTAGTGAATGCCTAGAAAGCTTGCAAGGCCTGGAAGGCCTGCAAGAAGCTTGGGCTAATGAAGTCAATGAGGAGAGTTGGTCCATTGTGGTAGGTTTTGCCCCCACATCTTTGCAGGTAAGCCCAATGCACAGTTAAGTTGCTGCAGACATGGAGCATGAAGCAAGTAAGGTTGCAATGGAAGGAGTAGTTACAAAGGTGAAATAAACAAAACAAATGAAACTAATGAGAAAGGAAAAGAGAAGAAAGACTCTCTCAGAACTTGGGGTCCCCTTGATAGGCAGAGCTAGCAAGATGAGAGCTCAGAAACAACATAAAGGCATTAAGAACATGATCCAAAAGGGTATATCCCAAAATTCCATTTCCACAGGAGATATTCAGAACTGGAATTTGCTGATTATCAAAGAGGCTGGCCAAGTGATAAAAGTAGGTAAGCAGTTGGGTATTAACTTCAAAGGTTTGGAGGCTGAGATGATAGAGATTCTATCAGATATGGGGCTAAAGGAATGGGAAAACAATCAAGAGAGGGGACAACAACAATAAACCAGTAGCCACCAAAGGGTGTATTATTCTTGCCAATGAATATCAAGATATTATCATGGAATGCTAGAGGAGTGGGCAGAAATATTAAGAGAAGAGTGGTGAGAGAAGTGGTACAATCAAATGTAGTCAACTTTCTGTTGCTGCAAGAAACCAAGAGAAGGGAGTGGGACCAAAAGGGACTAAAATCTATTTGGGCAGGGAGTGACGACTATGATTGGTCTGAGATGGCTGCAGAAGGAGCTTCAGGTGGCATCCTGACTATTTGGGAAAAAAGTGCCTTTTCATTAAAAAAGAGTATCATCCATAAGAATTATAAATTGTTGTTTGGCAAGCTGGGAGGGGAGACCTCATGTGTAGTTGCTAATATATATAGTCTATGCAATGACTATGAAAGAAGACAACTATGGGAAGACATTCTAGTTATTAAAAGGGGCTCAACAGTCCCTTAGTGCATTGGAGGTGATTTCAATGAAATTCTGAGGATAGGGGAAAGAGATGGAGAATCTAGAGCTTCAAGGGGTATGGCTCTCTTTAAAAAGTTTGTCGATGAAATGGAAGTTATGGATATCCCTATGATAGCAATGAAATTCACATGGTCCAACTTTCAAGTGGAAGAGAAACAAAGCAGGTTGGATAGGTTCTTAGTTTTTAGAGAGTTATTATCCAAATTTGAGTGGAAACAATGGGGGTTGCCCAGATTTCTATCGGATCACTGTCCCAAACTTCTAGGACCAGACAAATTGAATTGGGGCCCTTCTCCATTTCGATTTTTTGACTCTTGGTTCAATAAACCAAATTCAAGCAAAGTGATCAAAGAAGCTTGCAGTAGAAATGTTTATTAAGGATGGGCTTACCATACTCTGATGCTCAAGCTAAGAGATATTAAGTAGGCAAGAAAACAATAGAGGAAGGAAGATGATATTCAAAATCAAAATGAGTCTGTTAGATCATTGATTGTTGAGCTTGAGAGGATAGATAGCATTAGTGAGGGGAGACCACTTACTGAATCTGAAAGAACACAAAGAACTTCTTTGAAAAGGAAGGTTTGGGAGATTTTAGAAAAAGATAAGGTAAATTGGTGCCAAAAGGCCAGGATTTCGTGGCTGAATAGAGGTGACTCAAATACAAAGTTCTTTCATCAGAGTGTTAAAAGAAGATTTTTGATAAATCATATCAACCAATTGGTAGTGGGTGACAAAATCATCACTAAGCCGGAGGAAGTAAAAGAAGAAGTTGCAAATCACTTCTCAAACCTGTTTAGAGAACCCAGTAGTCCCAGTCCAGGCATCCAAGGGGACTTGGGCAAAAGACTATCAGTGACCAGGGCTGAGTTGTTGGATAAGGCTTTTATAGAGGAGGAGATTTGTGTGGCAATTGGCAGTTGTGCAGGAGGAATAGCACTAGGACCTGATGGTTTCAATCTCACATTTATTAAAAGATTCTGGGGTATGCTCGAACCTGACATTTTGAGCTTCATAAAGGAGTTTCACCTGAATGGTAGATTAACTAAAGGGATGAATGCTACATTCCTTGCTCTCATTCCTAAGAATGACAACCCTCAAAACTTCAATGACTACAGACCCATAAGTCTGGTGACCTCTATGTATAAAATTTTGGCAAAAACTCTGACAAGAAGACTAAAGCAGGTTTTACATGAAATCATTGATGAGAGTCAAACAGCCTTTGTTCAAGGGAGGCAGATTATGGATGGAATTCACATTGCCAATGAGAACATTGATTATTGGAGAAAACAGAAGAAATTAGGTTTTGTTCTGAAGGTGGATTTTCATAAAGCTTATGACAGCCTCAATTGGAATTTTATACTGGACATGATGGATAGGTTTGGTTTTGGGAGAAAATGGATCAATTGGATTAAGGGGTGCATATCCTCGGTAACCCTCTCTATTTTAGTTAATGGCGAGATAACTAAAGACTTTGTTATTGGTAGAGGTATTAGGCAAGGGGATCCCTTATCCCCTTTCTTATTTGATATAGCTGCAGAAGGTCTTAATATCCTAATTCAAAGAGCCAAGGAGGTTGGGCTTATAAAGGGAGTGAGTTTTGGCAATAATGGTCTGAACATATCTCATTTACAATTCGCAGATGACACTATTTTCTTTTGTCATGATGACCTAAGGGAGCTGAGGAACTTCAAAAGAATTCTTAAATGTTTTGAGTTGGTGTCAGACTTAAAGGTGAATTATCACAGGAGTTTGATATGTGGAATAGGAGTTGACGAAGATCAAACAAGCAATATAGTTGAAGTTCTATGCTGTAGAAAAGATAATCTACATTTCAAGTATTTAGGTCTACCCCTGGGTGCCTCACCAAGCAGAATGTCTACATGGGAGCCTATTATTGAAGCCTTCAAAAAGAAATTGAGAAATTGGAAAAGAAGGTATCTCTCTTTTGCAGGTGGATTGACTTTTATCAAATCCACCTTATCAAATCTCCTTATCTTCTACCTATCTCTTTTTAGAATGCCAAAAAAGATCAGCTCTCAGCTGGAAAGGATTTAAAGGAGATTTTTATGGGGTGAGGAGGTGGGATAAAAGAAACTTCATCTCATTGGGTGGGACAAGATCCACACACCCATTATGAAAGGAGGTCTGGGAATGGCTCCTCTTCAATCAAAGAACTCGGATTTACTGTCTAAATGGTGGTGGAGGTTTGGTATAGAGAGGGAGGCACTATGGAGGGGTGTGATTTGTTCTAGATATGGCCTGAGTATGGGTGAATGGCTTTCTTGCTTAAAAAGGAGACCACAAACCTCTACAATCTAGAAGGCAATTATAGACTTGGGTGAGCCCAAAAATAATGCATCACGGGTTATTTTTCAAGAAAATATACAATTGAAAGTGGGCGATGAAAAACATATTAGATTCTGGCTGGATTCTTGAGCTGGTGATAAAGCTCTAAAAGATTACTATGGTAGACTTTTTAACATTGCCTCACAAAAGGTATAACTGTCCACTTAGTTATATCTGTGGAAGAGCAAGATAGATGAGGTGATGCTGGCAGGAGATTAATTTTCAAGAGAGCTCTTTTTGAATGGGAAAAGGTATTATGACAACCAATTGTTAACCGTGTGATCAATCAAAGTGTGAGTTCAAACAAAGTTGATAAATTGGTGTTGAAAGGAGAAAATGAAGGAAACTTCTCAATAAAATCCTTTCTCAATCTTCTTGAAAGAGGTAGAGCTTTGATTCTTAAAGATGCCTATGCCATTTGGAAACAGCCGGTGCCTCCAAAATGTAAAATATTTTGCTGGAGAGCTCTTTTAGGGAGAATAGCCACCAGAGATAACCTAGCCAGATGTAGGATCATAACACATACAGACAACCTAAGATGCGCTTTATGTGAAGGGGAGGAAGAATTGGTGGATAATTTCTTAATCTCATGCCCTTTTGCTTGGAAGACTTGGTGTGGCGTCCTGAGTTGGTGGGAAATTCAATGGGTAGCATATAACTCTCTAGTTGGCTTGAAATTATGGTGGTTCGACATCTCTTTCAAGAAGGTTGAAAAAAAATTGTGGAGCGCCTTATTCTTTGGTTAGAAAGAAACAGGATCGTTTTTACTAATTCTCAGAGTGATTGAGCAGCCATGATGAATCTAATTAAACTGAGGACAGCTTTCTGGGTCAAAACAAAGTTCGGTTTGAAGGAGGTTTCCACAGATCAGATTGTGTATAAACTTCAAGAGGTGAGGGCCATGAATTTTAGGCAAAGGAGGAAGAAGAAGATGTCGACCTAAGAGAGAAGGAGTACAGTTGCGCAACCAGTATTTGTTTTGGTTTTAATATCTGTACAGGAGTTGAGGCTTATTACTTTTAAATAGTGGTTTTATATCAATGGGCTTTTTTGTTTTTGTTGGTTTGCATAGAGGGCTGTTATGTTTACTGCTGGTTTATTTTTTGCTGATTGCTGGTCTGGGGGTTGGCTTGCAGTAGAGCTCTTGGGGTGGCTTTCTGAGAAGCAATTTATAGCAGCTGCTTGTAACGTGCTGTCAGGTGGTCATCCACTTGGTTATTTTGCAGCAACAGCTTTTTGTGGCAACAACATTTTTGGTGTTGTAGCTTTCTTTCTTGTTATGCAGCTATTCCTTGGTTTTGGTGTTTGCCATGCCTTGGGGACCTCTCTGATTGCTACATCTTGTGGTGCTGCGATGGGAATTGCAGATATGTCTTGGGTGTTGCCGTGAAGAGCAGTGGCTGAGCTGTGGGGCTGATGTTTTTTTTTTGCCTTGTTTTGAGTATGCTCAATGGCCCTCAGGGTGTTTGGCTGACGCTGCTGTAAAGTGGTTTGTGGCAGAGGTGCTTGGTTGTTGCTGATGTAGAGTGGTTTGTTGTTAAGTGATAGGACCCCAAGTGCTTGTTTTTGTTGTTGATTGGGGGTCGATTTTCTGGTCTTTGTTTGGTTTTGCTTGGGAGAAAATGCTTCTGCATTTTGTTTTTTCCCTACTGTGGTTGGTCTCTTGCCAACCACGGACTTTTTTGTACTTCTCGAGAATGTCTGTTGCATCTTTTAAGGGAGCTTTTTCCCTTTAAATGTCTTTTATCCTTTTATCTATATATCTTGGTTTTTGCCGTTTAAAAAAAAAAAAAAAAACATAGCCATAGTAGCAGCAGAGCAAACCCAGCGTAGCATAACACCAACATAGCATGGCAGCAGCAGAGCCCCCACCCAGCAAGGCCTCAAACCACCACCTAGCAAGACTAGCATGAAAATCAACAATCCTTCCCATTGATTCAGTTTTGCGGTAGGATCCCCAGAAGTATAACCCCATTCAGATTAGTTCCTGCACTCCCCCGATGTTGTAGAGGACATCATCCACTGAGAAATAAGCGTTGTTGCACTTTACCTTCACTCAAAATGCCGTTTGAATCTTGATCAACTCAACCAATCCTTCCAATTCCATCTGTTTGTCCTTAAAGACTACTTCATTCCTAGCTATTCAAGTGAAGTCATACCCGTACTACGAAAAGTGAAGTCCATATTCTTAAGAGTGCTTTGTAACTTCGATGATTCCATTTTAAGCCCCACCAGTTCACTAGTTTGGACCACACTAACCATGAGATATAGCAGCTAACCAATAAGTGGTTCAAGGTCTCCAACTTCTCATTACATAAAAAACATATCAAGTTTGCAGACGCAAGGACAATCTTCCTCTTTAGGAGAAGATCCTTGGTTGGAATTCTTTAGATGTATGCTTGCCATTATAGAAGAATACATTTTGGAGAAGCCAATATATTCTAAATAATACTGATGAAGCTTTTTAGGTCTCCCTAACTTCTTCTCAGTAATGGTGCAAAATGATTTCACTGAGAAGGAAAGATTATTGGCCCATTTCCACATCACGGTGTCATCCAAAGTAGGATCCAGCCTAACATGATTCAACATGCCAAGAATTTCCATCCATTGATCTACTTCCCTTCTATATATTGGTCTTCTGAAAACACCTTCGCTCACTTACCACGGGTCTTGGTTCTGGTTTGCCCAGTGTTTAAGGGTTGCTAGATGAGTGAATTTGTTTCTAGCTAAAATATACAGCCTGGGGTAAGGTACCCTTAATGGATTGGTTCCCCACCATGCATCAATCCAAAATCTAGTGCATCTTCCATTCCCAACTTTCACTAGCAAATTACTCCTCAATATGTTCCAAGGCTCCTAGGGTGCACTCTCCATACCAAGGGATATAATACCTCTCCAAATGGTTGATACTTTTTGGGAAGTCTGCAGATCACGGGCCCACAACTCTGGACATAGATTATACTTATCACAAATAACCTTTCTTCACATGGCATTCCTCTCTTTCCCAAACTTTCACCACCATATGGCTTGCAGCACAACATTCTTGGTGTCCAGAGCTGGCACGCTAAGACCTCTAGTATCTTTACTTGTAGTGGCCCTCATCCCGCTAAACCAGTGGCATTTCCTCTTATCATCCACTCACTCCAAAGGAATCTTCTCTGTATTTTTCCAATATGATCTTGAAGTTGAGCTGGCATTTTGAAAAGTGTGGCGTCCCGTCCTCCGAGCACGTCGGGATATACATAAGTATAGATAAAGAAAATACTCTAGCCATTCATTTATATTTAAATATCATAAATATTAAATCATTAAGAGTTTGAAACTGATTAAAAGTACATAAAGATTACAGTTTCTCCAAAGAATTTAACAAAAATTACAATACGCTCGTGAAAATTAAACAAAAAGAATAAAAGATAAAAACTCAATTCTTCAGCTAGCATTGTCGGGGTCTGCTGACTCTTGTCACTCACTCTTCAATTCTATCTTATTCTTCGGGGGCGACTTTCTCAAAGAACTTATCGCACTCACATGTGGCATGAATGCTATGAGCCAAAACTTAGAAGTAAATTCCCTAAACCTTCTAGCAAACTCACAACAAAATATCCTACAATGCATATTGTATAACACCCAATACAATTTAAAACAAAGGAGACAGACAAATTTGTTAATTACAGCCAGGCAAGTATATATAAGACTTATATCCAGAAAAAAAAGGAGTTCCACTTTAGGACATATTTCTATTGCTTGTATGAACTTATTATCATTGTCGCCTTAGGGACTTATTGTCATTGCCATGATGGGACTTGTTGTCATTGCCACCTCAGGGACTTATTGTTATTGCCGTGATAGGATTTTATGTTATTGTTGCCTTAGGGACTGATTTTTAATGCCGTGATGGGACTTTTTGTCAATGCCGTGATGAGAATTTATGTTATTTCTGCCTCAGGGACTTATTGTCAACGCCGTGATGGGACTTTATTGGGTTACCCACATTAAAATTAGGATGCTCGCTTGGTATCAACCCAAAGTCTAAATTACTAAAACTGGAATGCTAGTGACGAACCCGTGCTGCCTACCAGTATTCTTAAATAACAAAAATTTCTTTTTGAACACCGGGGACACACCCAGAGTGCTTAGAGGGAATATATTCCAAAATAGTTACAAAAATGGCTACCAGGAACGCCCTAGACTAGGAGCTGAGAAAAAAATTTTTTTAACATAACCCAACCCACAATGGGAGATACGAAAAGGACTCCAATATGCCGAAATGCAAGTGCGACAATGCCTATAATGTGCAACATACGTCTCATGTACAACTATATATAGCATGGTATCTAAGCAAGGTATAGCTCATGATACAACTCATTAAAGCATGTAGTACAAGTATATGGAGCACAAATTATAATTCATAAGATATGGATTTAATTTAACAGCATGGATTTTAATCATCAAATAATCATTTTCATACACTAATCATCCAACACAATTTATTTAAAGCCTATATTTTAAGTCCCATAACATAACATGTCACTGCACACTTAGCAAAATTAAGGTAAATATTCAAATATCAAATTAAAAAGCATAATAGTGTTTTGGGGTACCTAGGCATAGGATTAAGTTCTGATTTTTGGACACCAATTAGATAAAAATATTTCATATAACTTTTGTATTTAACACTAAGGTTAGATCATAGGACAAAAATGTCATTTATTTTAATTAAGAGAAACCATTCAGTACTTTATAGAGAAAAGTACATAATTTGGGCATTTGTTGGCCACGGTTTTGTAGTATCAACTCAAGGGTTATGGGTCTAATTTTTTGGGAGATGTTAGTTTAACGTATTCCCTACAAGTTTCATGTTTTGTGCTAAGATTAGTTATTTGGAACAAGTTGATGATTTTGGCCATTTTATAAAATGGGTTCATTCAGCATAAAAAGGGACTACAGGATAGGTTTTCAACAGAGAATGCTCAAAATCTTTGGGGGACTATCCGAGGGTATTTTGGGCTTATTTTTGTTTAGTATTTAGTTTAATATGTTAGCTATATTTTTCATGAAAACTACTTTTGGATTTGGCTATTAAAAACTTAAGTGTTTGGTCCCACAAAAATATGTAACAGAGAGCTCTGTCAGTCACTGAATCACAACAGTGACTTTGGGAAGAATTTTGACCTATCATGACTTTATATTTTTGGCTCATTTTTTGTCGACCGAAATAAAAATGTGTTATTTACAAGTTTTATGTTTTGACCTAAACTCGGTGCTCATTCTAACTTAGGGTGTTTAGGTCTGCAACTCAGAGTGGTCAAAATTTGACATTCTTTGGTAAAAACGGTATATCTAGAGTTCTACCTAACGAAATCACTTCAAACTATTTTGTATGAATGAGAACTTAAAAATCTAGGTCTAGACATAAAAATCACATTTAGATCATGTTTTTAAAATTAGTTATGGTGGTTTAAAATTCGTGGCAGAATGTTGGTATGTCCAAAAAATCAAGTTATTTAGGCTTTCAATAACTTATCTCATGTTATGTTTAATTTTAATGTATTTTCTTTGCATGCATGTCATATATTCATACATACCAAAATTTTAGGATCTATTCAATTCATAAAACTAAAAAATACTCACATGCAAGCACACACAACACTTGATCTTACGTAGATTGCCCCTAATTTACTCATACGACCCCTTTTTAGTGAGATATTGTTTCTTATTATTAGGGTTGATTATAGAGATGGATTGAAGATTATTTTATGAGAAAATGACAGAAGGTTTGAGGAATTTACTTACCTTATAAAGAGTAGACAATGATGGAGGATAAACTAGGACTTAACTTTCACTCAAGGTCTCCTAATTTCCTTAGCTCCTTTCTTCTTTCTCCTTCTTTTTTCTTCTTTCTTCTTCTTCTCTTGGAGAACTTTGCTTATACAACTTTTTGGCCTCTCTCACTCTTTTAGTGCCGAAAATATAGAGGGAGAAAGGAGGTGTTTGGCCTTAGTCTTATAGGAGAATAGTTAGTGGGGTTAATTAATTATGTTTTTAGAAGCTTTAATTTAAATTTTTCGAATTACCATTGGTTGCATGGGGTGGCAAGATCGACAAAAGACTTGTATTTTCAGATTTGGCAGCAAGGGAAGTCGGCTAGGTCAGTTTGGGAAAGAAAAATTCAGACTTTGCATTAATTTTGGGACTTAAATTGCATTTTAGTACCATTTTGTGCACAATATATTAATTTTATGTATCTTTTTAGTATATTAACCTACTAAAACTTATTTTATTAATGTGTTTATAATTTATAATTAATTTAGTATTTTCATGAATTATCATAATTTTGATAGCAATTAATTAAATAGGTATAGACTTTTAAGTCAATTTAAGCTAATTTGACAAGAATTGACTTTTTTGACTTATTTATTGTGTAATGACTTTAAATAATAATTTATTTACTTTTGTTGACCTATAATATTATATTAGTATGTATATTACTTGTATAAAAATTCTTGGGTCATAATAATACTTGATTTGTACAATTTTTTCTCATTTTTGAGTTTAAAATGGCAAAAAGGCACTTTTTTGGCACAAACTCCAATGTGGCCGGCCACTAAGGGCATTTTTGTTATTTTTTGATATTATTTTGTATTTTGTTACTTAATTGTATTTAAATATCTGATTTAGGGTGTCCATGTGTCAAATTTTAAAATTTTAAGACTTTGCTGTACCAGGAATAAAATGGTCATTTTATCCTAATTATGAGAATTTTTAAATTTTAATCTAATATTTCATGTTATTTACTTAATTTAGGATGTTAGGAGTCTTCTCTGGGTATTAGAGTTTTGCATCTGAGAATTTGATTTCTTTAGGGTTTTCGAATCGAATTAAGGTTTTCGGGGTGAGTTAGAATTTTTGATCTTTTAGTGACCTAAGATCTTATTGGCTTACCGTCACTAATACTAGGGTCTGGGATTGATCGCTGCACGGGTCATTATAAATTGGGTTGTTACAAATAGGGTCTATACCGGAGTGTTACAAAAAGCGACATATAATAGATTGGCAAGTTAGCTAGAGAGGCTTTGAGCGAGGTCAATCTTCCAACCATTGAGATGTGTTTCCTTTTCTCACCAGATAGCTTTCTTCTCAACTTCTCTGTCACTGGATCCCATGTTTTCACTCTCCTAGGATTGGCTCCCAGAGGTAGACCTAGGTATGCAATTAAAAGGCATCCCACTTTAAAATTCAGAGCCTAATTTGAAGTTCCTCCTCCACCACGTTAGTTCCACATATGAAACTTTTATGAAAATTGACCTTCAACCGAGAAATATGTTCAAAGCATCTTAGAATTCTTTTTATGTTCATCACTTCTTCAATGTTATTGTCACTAAAACAGATGGTGTCATCTGCAAACTGAAGATGTGAAACCATGAGGCCATTCAATCTAATTAAAACACATTGAATCAAACCCAGTTTTTGGCTTTGTGGAGTAGGACATTAAGACCTTCAGCTGCTATATCAAATAGGAAGAGGGATGGTGGATCACCATGTCTAATCCCACGCTGTAACCTGAATTCTCTAGAAAGAGAGCCATTTACTAGGACTGATCGGGAAGCTGATGATACACATTCCATGATCCATTTGTTCCACTTGTCCCCAAAGCCCATACTTTTTAACATTCACTGAAGATATGATCAACTAACACTATCATATGCCTTTTGAAAATATACCTTTAGAATCACCCTTTTCTTCTTCTGTCTTTCCACATGTCAAGAATTTCATTGATTATTAGGATTCCATCCAGGATCTGTCTTCCTTTTATAAAGGTTGTCTGAGTGTTGTCCAACACTTCATGGATCACTTGCTTCATCCTACTAGCCAGCCAAAGTCTTACATAGAATCTTATAGTTGGAATTGACAAGGATTATAGGCCTATATTCATTAAAAGACTAGGGATTGTTAACTTTAGGAATTAAAACAAGAAAAGATGCGTTTGATTTTGGCATTAGAGTGAAATTCAGACATGAATCTCATGACAACATCCTTCATTGTGGACCAAATTTTTTTAATGAAAGCGAAATTGAAACCGTCAGGGTCAGGAGCATTGCCACTTCCACAGCTTTCCACTGCTCTGCATACCTCTTCCTCAGAAAAGACTTCGTCCATAACTCTGTTACATACCGATATTTTCCTTCCCAAACTTCTAGATATGATTGGTTTATTCTTAAGAGCTTCTGAAAAAATGGCTGAAAAATGGTTTGCTTCCTCTTCTTTAATCTCATCAGGGCTTGTGAGGATTCTGTTACCACATTTCAGTTCCCCAAGATAATTCCTTCTAGCTCTCTTTTTTTTCCATTGAGTGAAAGAATAAGGTATTAAGATCCCCCAGCTTTAGTCATTGCTGCCTAGCCTTCTGTCCCCAAATCATTTTTTCGTATGCATAGGCTATCCAAAATCTCTGCTTCAAGCTGATCCATTTGTCTTTTTCATTGTTGTCCCAATGTCTTGATTCATTTATCCTTTCTAATCCATCTATTTCTTCACTAAGTAGTTTGATGTTGATACTATTAACCCCTACTGTGTCCTTCATCAACATTTTAATAGCCTTCTTTTCTCTTTGGTTGGTCTCTTACCAACCTTTGGGACCCGTCTTGTATTTCACGAGGAAGTTTGACGCATCTTTGTTGGGGCGTGTACTTTCCTTAGATGCTATTCTTTCTCTGCCCTCATATTTTTATCATATCTCTTTTTGCCGATCAAAAAAAAAAAAACTGCCTTCTTTAGCCCTTGAAATTTGTGGAACAAAATATATCCTCCCATCCATCGCATTCAGTTTTCTCCCATGCCTCCTTAACCAAGGTTTTTAGAGATAGGTAAGTAAGCAAGCATTAAAGAATCTGAACGATTTACGTCCCTAATCTCTAGAATCACTTCTCAAAATAATTGGATTGTAGTCCGAAAGTTGTCTAGCCGACCCCCATTGTTTCCACTCAAATCTTGTGAGGCACTCATTTGACACCAAGAATATTCTATCGAGTCTGCTAAAAGATGGCTGAGCTTGCAGGTTTGACCAGGTGAAACTTCTACCCACCATAGGTAGATCAATTACTCCTGCCTCCATTATAAAAGCACTAAACTATATCACGCCCTTTGTGACTTTGGTGCGACCAAACTTTTCCGTAATTCTTAGCACCTCATTAAAGTTGCCGCCCAAGCACCATGGTTCAGTGAGTCTTTTTTTGATTAACAGATCTTTCCACAATTCCTTTCTTTCAACTTCAGAATTGGGAGCATATATGTTTCCAATGATGCAATGTAGGTCCCCTCCCATGATGCCCTTTAGTAGAGTGAAATGTTTTTGGATTACCTTATCAAGCACTGTAATACTGAATCCTGTGTGGATGATTTCCTCCATCGCATTAAGACTGTTAGAATCTTGTAACCACATTAATTTCCTACAGTTGTGGGTCGATTAACTTTTTCTGTTTTCTTTTTGTGTAGTAGGCTCCTTGTCTACCTGTGGCTTTTTCCTTGGTGTGGCTGCTTGTTTGGGTTTAATCATGGCACTTTTGTGTCTGTATCCTTCTTTTCTGGCTCCATGCCTTATTTACCATATCTTCTTTGTCGATAAAAAAAAAAAAAGAGCTATTTTCCCAAATAGCCAACAAACCACCTGTTGTACCCATAGCCTGAGCTTCAGCCCACTAAAAATCATCACTTCCACCCCCATATGGTTCTAATCCTGCCTCACTCTATCTCTGCGATTTTGGTTTCTTGCAACATAACAATGTGGACTTCTTTCTCCTTCATCAAATTTTGATCATCCTGCTCTTATGAGGTTTTTCCAAATCCCTCACATTCCATGACATCATGCTCACATTCATTAACTACCAAATTTACTCCTGGTTACCGATTTATTGGATTAATGAGATTTGTGTTTTCAAGCGGCTTTAGGGACGAGTTAATCCTAGCAAGTCAATAAATAAGATTTTATGTCGCTTACTTTTATCGTTAGTGATTTTTTTAAATTTTTGATTATTTTTTTTTTTGTATTTTTAATTCTTTTTATCGAAACGTTTCGAAAAAATAAGATTTTTTAATCAAAAGAAAGTCTAAAATAGACAAAAGAAATTGAAAAAACTTAAAATTTATCCCAAACAAGGCCTAATTAAGAAAACATATCAACAAAAGAAACAAAATACATAACAAAGATTAATTAGAAGGAATGATCCTTAGACCTCCAACTTGATTCATAACTTTTTGGAAATACGTTGCTTTGCAAGTCCTACCAAATAAATCATCCTCCAATAACCCAGAGAGAAGAAGACAAAATTGCCCACTATGCGAATATAAAATGACTCAGCATGAAAAGTTGAGTGGGATATTAAGATTATTAATTAGACCATGATCATGATCACATCGTCCACGTACGTCCTTTTCCACTCAAAAGAATAGCGACCAAGGCAAGAATGTTTGAGGGGTCACTGCTTAATTATATCTATATTATTATTTTTTTGATCAATAAAGAAATATTTTTATATCTACCACCAAACAAGAATAACTTTAAATTTATACTTTAAGAGAGTAAGGCCAAAGTCTAAGCATGATATAATTGACAAAAAGTCAATCCAAGAAAAGAGACACAAAAAAAAAACAAAAAAAAAAAGAAAAATAACAAAAAAACATAACACCATTTCCAAAAAACAACACCCAACACTACATATGTAACGTCGAAGGCTCTGTTTGGTTTAGCTTTTTAGTATTTTTTTATGATTTGTTTTTTATTTTTTATGAATTTTTTTGATTTTTTGGGCTAATTATTTTACTTTCTCAGCACATCATGATAAAACAAATCTAAAAATATAGTTGCTTTGAAAAAATTAAAAATAATTTACTAAAAACGAAAAAAGGCCACTTTGAAAAGCTACATAAAAGCCTTAAAGTGGTTTTTGTTTCGTCTTATTTGAACATTTCTTAATTTTTGGTTAAGAATTTTTAATTTTTTCATTTCTTGTAAACGAGAGAAATATTAAAGGTATCATCGTGTGAACTAACAAAATTTTTTTTCAATAAAAGCCAAAACAAAGTCATATAAAAAAAATTATTCCACACGGTGCTTAATATTTAAAATACTATGGCTTGTATATATACACAAATATATCTATATGTATATATTTATGTATGTACAGTACATACATGGAAAATTAATGATTTTATCACTCTTTTTTAACCAAATGCACTCCTCACTTTGTTTTTTAAAAGAAAAATTATAAAAGTGCTCTACATTCCCTATCTGCTAGTTTCTTTTATCCAAATGTTTGAAGGGTATTTTTTGTAATTTTAATTAGCTAATAAAAAAAGATAAAAAGTATATTTAGTTAAAAGGGGAGCGCCCAAATCATTTACATATATTTAATTGTGCACTTATTTTTCCTCCACTCCATAATTTTAATCTCGTGTTATTATTTGCTGAATAAAAACAATGTAGAATTATGTCAATCCTTTGCCGCTACGCAACCTCAAACCTCATGATCACTTTTGCAAAGAAAAGGATGGGTATGTTCTAGTCTTCATCGCCAATTTGGGAATGAGCAATACTACCTTTACCGAAAAATATTATGAAAAATTTAACCGAACAGTCGAAACAAAAACAGGGGCGCGCGCACACATATCTATGCTTTGATAATTCTCAAAAAGCATTCACTCGATACTTTCATAAAGATAATTCTGGACCGTTTAACCTGAAAATTGTCCACACAAACACAAAACCAAACCAGAAAATGATAATTGGTGATAAGATGCTGTGAAGTTTAATTATCGGGAACCGATGCTTTCGGTGTGCAAATTAGCTATGGCTTAATTTTATTCGCTCACATCTCGTCGTGCTTGCTGTCGGGATTGACTTCAACGATCCTGTTTGGAAAGCCAAGTTTCCAAAAAAAATTCGAGGCTCGATTCAACAAAAACTGAATCAGAGAATTGCCTTATAAACAAACGACGAAATTTGAGAAACTGAACTAGTGAGAATGTTTTCTCTCTCTCTCTCTCTCTCACACACACATACACACACATTAGTGAGAATATTCTCATAGTTGTTGACACTAAGAATGTTCTCACTGTTTTTAACATTAAGAATGTTCTCAGTATTTTTTACTTCGGATGCAATTAATTTATTATTTTAGTCTTTTTTTATATATTTTTATGATCGAAACTATTCATTATGTAATATTTATTAAGTAAATTATTTTTATGAAAAATTAAATTAATTAGATATAAATATCTTTGTGAGTAGATCACATTTTTTGAAATATTAATGAATGGTAATATAATTTTATAAAAAATAATGATAAACAAAAACAATCAAATCATGTAATTAAAAATATTTAATAAATTTAATTTTTTATGTTAGTAATAAAAATAATAAATACTACAAAATAAACGGCTTTATTATAAAAATATATTTAAAAAAACACAATATATAAAATCTTTTTGGCCATAATCCAAGCATTGGGATATTTGAACTAAAAACACAAGCGCTCATTATTCCCTTCGGTTAAAAATTTTGGTAGTTCGTTTCGGAAGGAATAGTATTTCCGTTTGGGAATAAGTAGCATGGATTCATGTTGCTTCAATCTAAATTAAAGGGAAGACCGAAAGGTGTCTGCATCCAAGCAATTACGTACCTATTTGGATTTCTTGTAAGTTTAGGAAGTTGCAGTGAATTTCCATCATATAAGTTGACAATTCTTAAAGTTAGTTAATAACTGATAGTGTTGATGAGTACCAATAATAGACTGCGTTTGGATCACATTCAAACCCTTGTTTATAGGTAATAACCAAAGAAATATTAATTGTGTTTGAATTTTCCCACCTAGTGTTGTGGGTTCTTCGCATATATATAGAATCAGTATAATGTTTGAATTAAGATAGAATTAACATAAATATACCATCAAGATAATGGGTTTCCTCGAGATAGAAATAAATCATGATAGAGATACTGGTTACCTAATATGCGCCTTCAAACTGATGTCGTTTGATTCGCCAAGGCTAGTTTGCTCTAAAGAAATTGAAACCGGGTGGAAGGAAAATTCTTTGTCATGGTGGCAGCTGCTTGATCCTTAGACGGGATGAAGCGGACAATGACGTCCTTTCGAGCTACCTTGTCGCAAACAAAGTGAAAGTCAATTTTCACATGCTTAGTTCTCGCATGGAATACAAGAGTGGCATTGAGATAAGTAACATCACATTGTTACACCAAAGAGTTGGAGCCATAGGAAGTGGTAATCCAGTAATACCCACATTGTTACACCAAAGAGTTGGAGCCAAAGAAAGTGGTAATCCAAGTTCAAAAAATAAAGATTATAACCATGAAATTTCAGCAGTAGCATCAGCTAATAGTTTACACTCAAACTCCGTAGATGACTGAGCAACCATGCATTGTTTACGAGAATACTAAGAAATAATGTTGTTAAGAAAAATTGTGAAGCCACCCGATGACCGATGATCATCAACACAAACTGCCCAATCAGCATTAGAATAACTTTGTAACGTAAGTGGAGAACGTTTGCACAACAGTAAGTCACGACGAATGGTGTGTTGAAAATATTGCAAAATACGCTTAACTGTACTCTAATGAATGCCTAATGAGGCATGCATAATTAATTGACACGCTTTATTCATAGTAAAGGCAATGTGATAGCGTGTGAGTGTGAGGTATTGAAGTGCCCTAATGACTTGATAATACTGTAAAGGATTGGAAAGTAGTGTATACTAGAATTTAATAGGGTAACTGTGGTAGATTTGAGAGTGGAGTTTGGCTTGTAGTTTTGCATGTCAACTTTAGTTAGAAGGTCAGTAATGTATCGAGGTAGAGTTGCTTCAATTCCTAGAAAATAATGTAATTTGCCAAGATCTTCGAAGGCAAATTCTGAGTAAAAAGTGGAGATGAACTAGGTGATAAAGCTCGTTGAGTTGCTGGTGATGAGAATGTCATCCACATAAACAAGAAGATAAAACCTGATACTGGAATCTTGATAAATGAATAATAATGCATCAAATTTTGATGCCTAAAAATCATGTGAGAGAAGAATTTTAGATAGTCGAGTGAACCAGGTGTGAGGAGCTTGCTTGAGGTCATAGAGAGATTATTATAGGTGATGGATGCACTTGGTCAGGATAGTTTGGATACAAACCTTGGATATTGTGATGTGAAAATTAATTCGGTTAGAAATTCATTTAGAAATGCACTGTTGACATCATGTTGACGAATGGGACATCCAAGGGAGGTAGTAATAGATAGCACGGTACAGATTTTTTTCTTGAACAACAAATAAAGCCTTAGGAGCTTCCAGTTGGAGCCCGTAAGGATATTTCAATAAAAGAAAATTATTTTTAGATACAGGGACCGGGAGTTTAGAAAGATAACAAACTACCCGAACCAAGAACCAACAAAAACAGAAAAATTCTATATGTTAGCTTCTCTGCCAAGATCTCCACCCCTTTGTCAATGGTGGCTGACATTGCGAATCCTTTGCAACCGCTACTCTCTTTCGTTATCATTTTCCCAGACTAGCTCGATTTCTCATCCTTCGCTTCAGTTCCAGCTCCCTGACTTCACGGATCTTGAATATGAGCTGTTCCATCGAAATCTCCTTCACCCCGCACATCATCTTGATCCAAATGTTGGTTTAATGTCTTGAATTTTGATATTTATGCTCGGTAGGATGTCCAGATAGCATTGGAAGACTGTAAAGTGGGTCGATATAGACGCAAGATCTCTGTAGAAAGCAGAGAAATTGAGACCTGTTAAAGATGGATCGATTGGTCTAAAGAGGGATCGATTGGTCTGAGCTCAACAATAATTTTTTGCGCGGCGACTAAGGTTAAGTTTGACCTAAGGGCTACATATATAAGGTTTTATGTTTCATAAAAATTCTAAGGTTGTCTATACACTTGAGATGGCTCAGTAAAGAGGCTAGAGAGAGTATAGAGAGACGGTGAGAGGCTCAAATGTGAGGCCAAAGATACAGTGTGAGTGTGAGAGAGTGATTGTAATCCTTATTGATAATAGTTATTCTTTTTTCTTGTCCCGTGGAGATAGGCAGTCAGCCGAATTACGTATATTCATGTTATTGTTCTTGTTCTTTATTTACTTTGTGCGAATTGAAACCTACGTTCCTGTTTCTGCTGCATGGGGGATTTGAGTCCTTAAACTCCCAACAACCGGTATCAGAGCATTGGTTATTGGCTTGATCACTCAATTGTAGTAAAGATGGTGAACATCAAATACGAAGTTAAAAAGTTTACCGATAAGAATAACTTCTCCCCGTGGCAAAGACGAATGAAGGATCTGCTGATCCAACAAGGAGTCTCCAAGGCGTTACTTGACAAGGCAAGCCAGAGAAGATGACCGATGACAATTGGGAGAACATTGATTTCAAGGTTGCGAGTTCAATTCGGTTGAATCTGAAAGATGAGGTTATTCACAATGTGCATGATGTGGAGATAGCACACGAAATCTGACAGAAGCTGAAAAGTTCTACATGAAGAAAAATCTAGCCAATAAGTTGTACGTGAAGAAGTAACTGTATGGACTACAGATGAGGGAAGGTACAAATTTTTTAGAACTTCTCAACATGTTTAATATGCTCATCACATAATTATTTGGGTTTAGAGTAAAGGTTGATGATGAGGATAAGGCAATACTCCTATTAGCATCGCTTCTAACATTCTATGATCATCTGGTGATGACTCTGATGTATGTGAAGGGCACTCTAGAATTTAAAGAGGCCATTGGTGCTCTTTTGTCACATGAGAAGATGAAAATGGATGGTGAATCAGATGCAGATGGACTGTTGTTGGCTAAGTCTGAGTCAAGCAGAGGAATGAGTAGATCCAGTGAAGAGGGTTCCAATAAAGAGAGATTTCGATCCAAGTCACGTGCAAATAAGAACGTGGAATGCTTCTATTGCCATAAAATTAGTCACTTTAAGAGTTAGTGCCAAGAATTAAAGCAACATCTGAAAGAAAAGAAGAGTGAAAAGTGTCTACAGAATCCATCAATTTTGTTGAAGAATCGTCAGATAATGAGGTAGACGGAGATGCACTTTCAGTTTCTTCAGATTTTTTTTTGTCAAAGTCATGGATATTAGATTTAGGATGCTCATACCATATGCGTCCAATTAGAGAATGGTTTGATTCTATAAGTCTTGTAATGAGGATCCTGTTCTAATGAGGAATGAATCAGTGTGTCAGTCAATTGGAATAGGTACAGTCAAAGTCAAGATGTTTGATGGGATTGTGAGGACTTTAGCGAATGTCAAGCATGCTTCGGGATTAAAAAAATTTAGTTTCTTTGGGAACATTAGATTCTCTAGGTTATGGGTTCACAACAGAAGGTGGAGCAATGAAGATTAGCAGAGGGGCTATGATAATCATGAAAAGACAAAAAGTGGATAGTCTTTACAGATTGGTAGGAGACACGGTGGTAGGTGGAGTTACCACTACCACACAGGCAGAATCCAGCAAGGATGGCACGAGACACAGACATTTAGAGCTTAGTCCGGCTGACAAGCAGAGTATGTAAGAAAGTTAAAAAAAAGGTGCAGCAATCGAGGTAGAGTTCTGTTAGAAAAGTTCACCCAAAAAATTGGGTGAAGATGTTTCAAATCAACAGCAGCAGAAACAAAGTAGTGAAGAGCCTTTAGATCACAGGAAAGCTACAGGAAGATCAGGCAGAGATCAGAAGCAAGTAGCAGTGTCAGAGAAGGTGGAGTTATCGCAGAAGGCTGAGACTTGGGAGTTTGAAAAACTATCTAAGAACGAGATGATAGTTGATTGTAAGAGGGTTAAGTTCAAGTGTGGCTTGAATTTTGTCCAAGTTCATTCAGGTTGATGAATAGAGAAGGTGCAGCACCCACACCCGTGAATGGGGTGCATGACGAGGCAACCGACAGATCTTCAAGATAGTAATAGTTCAGAAATTCAAGTCAAGGTAGAGATTGTTGGTTTGATGTCTCGAATTTTGGTATCCATGCTCGACAGGACGTCCGGACAGCATTGGAGGACTAGAAAGTGGGTCGACATAGGCGCAGGATCTCTGCAGAAAGCAGAGAAACCAAGACCTATTAAAGACGGATCGATTAGTCTAAAAGGCAGATCGATCATTCTAAAGGCGGATCGATCGATCTTAGTGCAACAACAATTTTTTGCGCGGCGGTTAAGGTTAAGTTTTGACCTAAGAGCTACATATATAAGACTTTTTTGTTTCATAGAAACCCTTAGGTCGTCTATACACTTGAGAGGGCTCAATAGAGAGGCTAGAACAAGTATAAAGAGATGGTGAGAGGCTCAAATTTGAGGCCACAGATACAATGTGAGTGTGAGAGAGAGTGATTGTAATCCTTATTGATAATAGTGGATTCTTTCTTCTTATCCCGTGGAGGTAGACAGTTACCCTAACCACGTATATTCATGTTCTTGTTCTTGTTCTTGTTCTTTACTTGCTTTGTGCGACTTGAAGCCTACGTTCTTGTTTTCGCTGCGTAGAGAATTTGAGTCCTTAAAATCCTAACACCAAAAGGCCATCCACAGATTTATGAGGTCCATCATAGCAGTCCAATCAGCCTGTGATTTCTTGAACAAAACCTTATTTCATTCCAGCCAAATCGACCAGATTATCGAGAAGAATATGGCTTTTCATAATTTGCCTTTGAGGTCCTTGAAGGGCGTTCCAAGCCACTACTCCAACAGTCTCGTAAAGGATGAGTGTGCTATCCATTCCACCCCCACCAATTCAGTGCACCACACCAAGTTTTCCATACGAATTGGCACCCTACTAGTAGATGATCCCTTGACTCCACCTTTGTATCACATAAAATACACTTCTTGTTGTCTGCACTTGTGAGAATCCCCCTCCTTGATAGATTATCCTTTGTCGCGATTCCTCCTAGAGCAGGTTTCCAGCAGAAAATTTTGCACTTCAGAGGTATTGGGTTTCTCCAGATCAGGTCCACTGTCTCAAAAATTCTTTTTTCCCATTCTTTAAGCTACCTCAGAAATGACTTTGTAGAATATCTTCTATTTGTATCCTCTTTCCAAATTAGCCTATCTTCTTTGCTTGGGTGTACTGCTTAGTTTTCCACTATACTTAAGATTGAGTTCTACTGATCTTTTTTCCATTTAAAGAGCTTTCTTCTGAAAAGATTCTCCCCAGGTTAACTCCTTGTGTTAAATTGAGTCAGCTCAACTATGGTACCGATGTTGGTGGGTTTAAGAATCTGGTTGAAAGCCTCAAAATAGTCAACACCGAATTCTTAATGAAAACCCTTTGTGACTAGACGAACTTTGAATCGATTAATACTACCATTGACTTTGCATTAATGTGATATATCCATTTACATCCAATAATATTATGGGTAGAAGTAAAAGAAACTAGTGTCTCAGTACCATTTTTTAAAAGAGAATTAATTTCAATACTCATAGCTTGTTCCAATGAAAAAATTAAAAAATTGTGAAATAAGAAGTGGGTTCACTTAGATCCACATTAGAAGAGGAGGTAGTGGTCAAAAGAGCTTGGGGGTTAAATTGGCGTATGTAACGTAATATCGTGGAATGGGTTTTGATTGAGACATGAGCATGAGCCGAAGGGGAAGATTATGGTAGGGGATGGTTGAGATTAACTGCAAGATTGATGTATGGTAAGGATAGAGGCTGAGAAGATGAAAAATGGGTGGATATATTTTAAGGTGAATGTGGCAATTTAAAAGAGGATAACATAGAAGAAGTATCGAATAAAGATATAGTGGGTGAGGATATAATAGATAATGGGACAAATATCCAATTTTTTGAAGAAATGTGATAATATGAAAGTGGATTTGAATTGAATGAAGATGAAGTTTATTCCCAACCAGTAACAATTGATCTTCAAACATTATTTACAAGTATTGGAACTATTGATGAAATGATTGAATTAACATTGACTGGTAATTTACCATTATCTGATTTACATCGACTTGATTGGATGACAAAAGATGAAAAACAATCTGATATCTTAAATAAATATTCATCAAATGAAACAACAACGATTACTCTCAATCCAATGCAAATTAGAACATTTCAAATCACAATTAATTAACTTTAATTATTCGAATGATTTTTCTTAATAAATAAATTGGAAAAAGAATATTTTACATGATTGAATCTGATTGAATAGGAATGCCTTGCCATGATGTATTATTAAGAATTCCTTCACCTTTAATCATTAAACTAAGAGGTCCAAGTTTAGATGATTG
>JAOTRH010169040.1:0-12489 GCA_034768845.1 Heliamphora exappendiculata | reverse complement strand
AAGCCCTAAGGCCTAACTAGCTGACAAGCTCTGATGTAGATCGGGTCGTTGCAGCGCTCCTCAGATAGCCACGGGGTCATTAGCAACAACAACAACAAAAAAAACCTAAACTTTAGCCTAAATAGAAAGATTTTTACATATTTTTCCTTACATAAAAGTGAAAAAGTTTAAAACAAAAATTAAAAAATGAAAAAAAAAATCCTAAATTACCTAAACCAAACAGGGCTCAAAACGACATAGAATAGTAGAAATTCTCCATAAAACCTGGCCCATCATGAATCCAATTTATGTCACTGTGTTTCCACATATTAAATTGAGGACGGTTACTTTCCAATTTTAAATTGGATTGAACCATTAAGTACTTTTGGTGGGCCTATTTTAAATAGTACGTACCAAGTTAGAATAATATCGGTGCGGCAAAGTTTTACTTTTGTACTGATTAAAATATTAATTTGTACAAAACATATTAAGCAATATTAGTTTATATCAGTCTATACTAGTAAATATCAAATACGCATGGCCCCACAATTATTTTTAAAAAAAGATAAATTTTATTTATTTTCTTTGTTTGTATTTTTTGATTTTATTTTATTTTTATACTCTAATTCAAGGTTTAAATGGTGTTCAGAACTATGCTATTAGTTCTCATTTTAATGAATCAATCATATTTTAAGGCTCCCCGATTATATCATACATGCAAAAAATTAAGTAGAGGATGTGTAACAATCTAATAATTCGTAAGCTGTCAAGTAAAATATACACACACATATATGTAATAATAATAAATAATCATGTTTATGTGCTTCTCCTTATAAAAATATTATATTATTCGATTTATTCTCATGTGTTCGTTTTAGATAGTTTTTCGTTTCAATATTTTTCATAGATCTTGAAATAAGCTCGTTTAGTCCAAAACTTTAGTTGGCCAACCAATTCATTCTTTAAGTCCAAAATAAGCCAAATGGCCTAATTCTTGAGAATAAGCCTAAAAATCCAACAAAAAGTTTTTTGGCAACCCATGTTCTTTTTTTAAGTCAAACAAGGCCTTATACATACTTAATTTACCAAAAATAAAATTTTATATCTAATTTGATTAAAATTAATATGTTTATATAACTTAACTTAATTAATACAAATTACTATGTATACTAATTTTTAATTAAAAAACTTATTTTAAAAAGTCTTGTAAAAAGACTTATTTTGATCTATGTATATATGTATTTAAATTTTATAATAATTCTTTTAAACTATAAATGTATTATACCCACTATAATTTCATTAATTAATTATAATTCACAAGAAAAAAATAATTACTTTTCTATTTTAAGCTTATTTTAATTATTTTTTAAGTAGGGTAGTATATTTATACAAATATAAACCCATTATATATATATATTCGGGCCATAATTAGCCCCAAAAGCCCCTTGGCCAGCCACCTCATCTCCCATGGAAGAAATCCCAAATTTTATAATGCCTGGGTCTTTTCATGTAAGTTTTGCATGCATTGTGATTGAATTTTTATTTTTATTTTTTCATCATTTCTTCTCCACCCACCTTTCTTGCATATAGTCTCAATCATTTCTCTCTCATTTGGCTGAACAATATAGTGAGAGATAGAGAGAGTTTGAGTAAAAAGAGGGGAAGAAACAGAAAAGAAGAAAGAATAAGAGAGAAGAAAAAGGCTTTGGGGTGTTCTTTTGTTCTTTTTTCAAGGAGCCTCTACATTAATTTCATTTTTATTTTAGCATATTTAAGGTAAAAATTATATATATATATATATATATATAATGCTAATCCTTGGTCTCTAAGGCTCAAAAAATGCTCACGACTCATCTTTGTTTTTTTACGGCAAAGAGACATGAGCAATTTGTCTCCTTTTTCATATATATTTTATACTAATCATTATTCTCTAAGGTTCCAAAGATGCGCACGTCTCATCTCTGTTTTATGGGAATGAGACATGAGCAATCTATCTCTTTTTTCTTTTTTTATTTTTCATTAAAAAAAAATTTTGTTTGAAATTTTAATTCTTGAATATAGTTTATAATTCATATCTAAATCATATATATGAGTAATAGAACTTTGCAATGAAAGATTTTTATGAGTAATTCTTGAATATTGATTACCAAAAGGGTTGTGCATGTATGATTTTTATGTCTACTCCTAATATTCTAGCAGCATTTTTTTGTTTAGTATTAATTTATTTTCAGGTCAAATTAATTTTAGCTTTTTGATCTCAATATTTTATTATAGCTTATTGTAAATGTCCTTTGCATGTATGATTTTTTTAATGAAGTGTATTTTTTTTTTTATATTTTACAAATTTTAAAATCAAAATAGCTAAAATACTATTTAGAACAACCAATTTTAAAATAATACATTTTCTTGTGGAAAATGTCTTTTTAGAGGGAACTTGTGAAAAAAAAGTCATATTTTTGTCTTATCAAACGGCGGAATAACATTTGAATTTGACAGAGTAGATGAGAAAACTTAGATAAGAAAGATCTTCAAGATTTTGAAACTTTCTCTCATATTTCTTGGTTGCTTGATACCTTCAAATGTCATATACATAAACTTGTTCTCCATTTGATAGAGAGCACGTTTATTTATAGAAATCTAAGATGAACAGTTATGAAAAGACTTAAATTTTAAATAATTATCTCAATTTTATTTATTTAAAAGAAAATTTTTTAAGTTTATAATTATCTCTTTTATTTATTTTTTTTAAAAGATAACTATTTAGTACCATAATTATCTCTCTTTTATTTAGTTTAAACAGATAATTATCTAGCAACATAATTATTTCTTTTTTCATTTACTAAAAAAATAATTATATACTTTTAATTTAATTTAGAAAAAATATTTATCTTTTTCTCATGTGGGTTTCGTGTGCCAAGTGATTTAATTTAATTAGTCAAAACTTGTCATATGGAGAACTACATCATTGTATACGGCAAATAATTGGACCGTTTGTGCTGTTTTAATTTGAGATCCCTCTTTTGACATATGAAAATATTTAATTTGTCAATAATTATGTTATATATTTTAATAGTAAGACACGTGTCAATTTAGGATAAGGTAAAATTTGCATGTCTATGCCATAATCCATTCATATTTTTCAAGATTTTTGAAATTTCTATTTTAGAATGAAATGATCCATTCATATATTTTTGAGATTTACGAGATTTTTTTAGAATGATTCATTCATTTTTTTCCTCGGGATTTATGTACCCTCACATTGTGTTTTTTGTATCATACATGCAAAAAATTAAGTAGAAGATGTGTAACAGCCCGATAATTCGCAAACTATCATGTAAAATACACACACATATAATAATAATAATAATAATAGTAATAATAATAAGGTAAATTATACTGACCTCCCATGAGATTTATTAAAATATCAACCACCACCAATGTGATTTTTAAAATGTCACTAACCTCCCATTTGATTTAGTTTTTGCATCAAATTAGTCCAATCGTTAAATTTTCGCTCAAGTGTGCCAATTTAGTGTGCTTTTCGAATAAATTTTTATAATTCAATCCGTTTATTAAGTAGAACTCGTCAAGTTTGTTTAGTACATAAAAATTCAGATTCATCCGATATCTGTAACTAAGTGATTGAATAAGATCTCCTAATAAATAAATAAATAAAAATTATAATTTAAAAAAATATTATTAAACAAATATTACTCAATCATTTAGCTACAGGTATCAGATAAATTTGAAATTTATTATATTTTACAAACTCGACGAGTTCTACGTAATGAACGGATTGGATCATAAAAATTTATTCGAAAAAAGCGCCAAACAAGATGCAGCAGAGTAAAAATTTAATAGTTGAACTAATTTGATGCAAAAACTAAACCAGATGGGAGGCCAATATCATTTCAGAAACCACAGGAGAACCACATGGTGGTGGTTGATATTTTAATAAATCTTTAGGGAGATCAATATAATTTACCCTAATAATAATAATAAATATACATGTTTACGTGCTTCTCCTTATAAAAATATTATACTATTTGATTTATTCTTAAGTGTTTGTTTTAGATAGTTTTTTGTTTCGATCTTTTTCATGAATCTTGACATAAGCTCGTTTAGTCCAAAATTTTAGTTTGGCCAACCAATTAATTCTTTAAGCCCAATTTGAGCCAAATGGCCCAATTTTTTAGAATAAACCCAAAAATTCAACAAAAAGTCTTTTGCCAACCCATATTCTTATTTTAAGTCAAACAAGGCCTTATATATACTTAATTTACCAAAATTAAAATTTTATATCTAATTTGATTAAAATTAATATGTTTATATAACTTAACTTAATTAATAAAAATTACTATGTATACTAATTTTTAATTAAAAAACTTATTTTAAAAATTCTTGTGAAAAGACTTATTTTGATCTATGTATATATATATTTAAATTTTATAATAATTCTTTTAAACTATAAATGTATTATACCCACGATAATTTTATTAATTAATTATAATTCACAAGAAAAAATCCTACTATGTTTTATAAATGTATTATAATAATTTTTCTATATTTTATCTACAACAGAAAAAGAGTACATAGCAGCAGCAGAAGCTGGTAAAGAAATATTGTGGTTGAAGCGATTTTTTCAAGAATTCGATGTCAGACAGAAAGAATACAAGGTACATTGTGACAATCAGAGTGCTCTGGATTTGGACAAGAATACAATGTATCAAACTCACACAAAATATATTGACATTTGCTATCATTGGACGCACGAGGTAATGGAAAAGCAATTGCTGAAACTTGTGAAGATTCATACAAACGAGAACCTAATAGACATGTTGACAAGAGTGGTTACTCGTGAGAAGCTTGAGCTATGTCGAGACATAGCCAAGATGGACGCTACTTGAAAAATGACAGATTGCATTCTCCTTTTATAGGTGTGGAGGGAGAGAATTGTTAAAAAATTCACAACCAAATCTTTGACATTGGGAGTAGCTGGATTTGCAACTGCAAATCTTAACAGCAGCAAATCTGAAATTGGGCAGTAACAATTTTTGAAATATTGAAAGATTTGGCTGCTGCCAAATCTTAAATTTCATGCATATGAATGGGGTTGGTTTTGTCTTATAAATAGAGAGATGCGGAGCATTGTGTAGCACTAGGTTGAGAGAAGAGAGAGAAGACAATAAAAGGATTGAGAGTTGAGTAGAGACATAACTCCTCATCTATTGTATTTTTTCAATCATACTGAAATTTAGTTTCTCCGTAGATGTAGGATGCATATCCGAACCACATAAATATTGTGACTTTTGTTCTTGTACTTATTTGATGTGCTTGACCGATTCTAACATGTCCCTCAATAGATCGTTTGATTTTAAACTTAAAATTGATTTATTATAATTTTTATTTAAAGTTATTGAAGGAAAGGTGAATTCATTTGGCAATACAGACTTATTATTGTCTTTTAACTTTTGAAAATATCATAACTTTTATTATACATATTCGGTTTTTTTTTATGAAAAAAGCATATTTTTAAAACCTTATTTTTGAAATTTATCAAACAAAATCTATATTAAATATAAAATTGTATATAAAAAAAATTAAATTTTATCATAACTATTAGATCTAGGCAACCCAAGAGGGGGGTGAATTGTGTCTTTAAAAAATAAATAGCAATTTAAAAACTTTTTCAGAAATCTTTTAATATAGTAATAAAGCAAGATATACAAATATATAACCAATGCAAATATTAAAAGATGAGGGATAGAGAAATAGAACAAGACACTAAGAATTTATAGTGGTTCGATTTTATCATAACTTACGTCAACTCCTCAAGATTTTCCTTGAGTATTTTCACTATTCAGAATATTTCCCGGCGTATTTCAAACCTTTACAAGTTTTAAGATTTTTCTTGAGCTATTTGAATGTTTACGGGCACATTCACAAGCCTATACAGGTTCAAGAAGATCCTATGAAAACAAAACTCTGTTTTCTTCTAATCTCTCTTAAACTATTCTTTGATGAGATTCACTCACTCACTCAAAGGGTAAAGGGTGAGTAACTCTTGATTACAACAAATGAGATGTAATAAATAAAGAACACTCACTCTCTTTACAAGATTGATTTACAATAAATGAAAGGGTAAAGAGAAATGAGAAACAAGAACAAGAGTTGCAGCAATAAATGTGAGCATGATGATTTTTGATATTGGTTTGAGCAATAAAATAGTAAATGCAGGTCTCCAATTCTCTTAAATGCTGAGAAGTAACTCCTTATATAAGTTCTTGTGAGTTCTTGACCGTTGGAGGTATGTGGGTGCAATAAATGTCAAAAATCCAACTATTGAGATCTGCCGTATTTTGAATTTTCGTCTTTAAGGTCAACACAAATAGCTTTGGTGTAGACACAAAGTGTCTAGGGCAGGGTTCTTCAAGTGGTTGGGTCGACACAAATCTTCTGAGGGGTCGACACAAATTCTTCACTTTACCTTCCAACATTCTGGAGTCGACACAATTGAATCTGGTGTCGACTCGTTTGAAATTTCAGCATCCGGAGGAACAACTTTGTGTCGACTCAACTTGTCTCTGGTGTCGACACTAAATCTCTTCAAGAAGCCACAGTACTTTTTTGTCGACACAAATGTGCTTTGGGGTCGACACCAAAATTCTGCAGTCAGGCTCGATTATTTTGTGTCGAGACAAATTTTCTTGGGGTCGACACCAAAATTTTGCAGGCAGGCTCGGAATTTTTGGGTCGACACGATTTGTCTTGGGTCGACACCAAAAATTTGCAGGAGGTCTCAGTTGTTTTGTGTCGACACAATTTCCATTTGTGTCGACCCAAACTTCCGGAAATCAAAAGTGAGGATCACTTTTGTGTCGACACAAAATATGTTTGTGTCGACTCAAAATGAATCTTGGGCACTTCGACACTTTTGTGTTGACACAAAACTAGTTTGTGTCGACACTAACTTTTTTGGTACCTGAAGATCAACTTGAAAAATAATTAGGGTGTCAAAATATTTGATCAATTGGTGTTGACACACTTGATATGCTTCAAGTATACTTTGCATTAAAAGTGTTTGACTTAATTTTTAATTAAGATCAACGCAAAAATTTCTAATTAAAGAATGCTTAAGTGTTTGAACCTTTTGAGATATAAGTCATTTATTTTTGGCTAAGGGTGCCAACTTTGATTGTTCAAAATGTGTTAACACTTTTATTTTAAAAATATAAAATATTATCTATTTAAATTTATTTATTCTTAAAAAATAAATTATAAAAATCATCAAAATCAAATTAAAAAGCTATTGGGCTAACAGTATCAAGTGATCGAACAACCATATGTGTGCTCAAAGGATAAGCTTTATCCATAGAAAAGTGTTTCAAAACTTTTCTTGTATATGTAAACTGGTGTATAAGAATTTTATTTCGCAAATGCTCAATTTGTTGGCCGAGACAAAACTTTATTTTGCCAAGATCTTTCATTTCAAACTCGTTCTTCAAACAAATAGCAGTTTTTGACAACTCTTCTGAAGTACCAACAAGATTTAAATCATCTACATATATTGCGACAATAGCAAATCCAAATCATGTCCTTTTAATGAAAACGCATGGACATATTGGATCATTCACATATCATTCTTGAGCTAAATATTCACTGAGTCGATTGTACCACATGCGTCCAGATTGTTTCATCCCATATAACAATCGTTGTAATTTGATCGAATAGATACTTCTAGGTTTTAAATTGCATGCTTTAGGCATTTGATATCCTTCTGAATTTTCATATAAATATCAGTATCAAGAGATCCATATAAATATGCTATAACTACATCCATTAGATGCATATCCAAACTTTCGGTAACCACCAAGCCAATTAAAAATCTAAATGTAATTGCATCCATGACAGGTGAATACGTTTCCTCGTAATCAATACCGAATATTTGTGAGAAACCTTGTGCAACCAATCGTGCTTTGTATCTTACAATCTCATGCTCCTTATTTCATTTTTGTACAAATATCCATTTATATCCAACTGGTTTTATCCCTTCAAGGGTTTGGATTACAGGTCCAAATACTTCAAATTTTGTTAGAGCATTTAGTTTCGCCTGAATTGCTTCCTTCCATAATAGCCAATCATTTCTACGTCGACATTCTTCGACGGCTTGTGGTTCATTTTCATCATTACTTCTGGTAATGTGAAAAGAAATTTTAAATGAGAATACATTGTCAACAACCATTTTATTTCTATACCAAATTTCTCCTGTACTCGTGTAATGTATTGAGATTTCATTATTTTCAGGTACCTATTCCTCTTCAGGAGAAAATTTATTTTGAGCTCTCTGTTCAAGAGGTTCCACTTCTAGGGTTGTTTGTTTTGGGAATTTCGCCTTTTCGGGGGTACTAGTGAGTACAACTTCTTCAGGAGTATCAACTTCTCTGCCTTGAATTATCCTCTTCCGGGAAACTTTATCTTTAGCTCCGATAGGTCTTCCACGCTTCTAGCGTGCTTTAGACTCATTTGCTGCTATATCACTTGATCTAGGAATATCAATTCTTGCTGGAGTATTAGCAGCTAGTATATGAGACTTTATTATTCTCTTTGTGTCTGTAAATGCATCTGGCAATTAATTTGTAATACTTTGCAAATGAATAATTTTTTAAACTTTTAGTTCACATTGATTAGTACGTGGATCAACATGCAATATCATTGGAACATTCCTAGTGATTTCAAGTTTAGTTTCAAGCTGCGATTTTTCTTTTCGTAATGATGGAAAAATTGACTCATCAAAATGACAATCATCAAATCGTGCCTTAAAGACATCACCGGTAAGTGGTTCCAAATACCTAATAATGGAAGGAGAATCAAAACCCACATAAATCCCAAGTCGATGTTGGGGACCCATTTTAGTGCGTTGAGGGGGTGAAATAGGAATATAAGCAGCACAACTAAAAATTCTTATATGACTAATATTTGGTTATTGACCAAGTACAAGCTGTAATGACGAATACTTATGATATGCAGTTGGTCTAATGCGAATTAGAGATGCCGCATGTAGTATGGCATGTTCCCAAGTAAAATCAGGTAATTTTGTCCTCATAAGTAAAGGTTGAGCAATTAGCTGAAGTTTTTTAATGAAAGATTCAGCTAAACCATTTTGAGTATGAGTGTGTGCAACAGAATACTCAATATCAATCACAATGGACATGCAATAGTCATTAAATGATTGCGATGTAAACTCACCAGCATTATCTAGACGAATTGTCTTAATTGGATAATCTGAGAATTGTGCTCGTAATCCAATTATTTGAGCAAGCAATATAGCAAATGTAATATTTTGAGAAAGAGTAAACAAACATGTGACCATCTAGTTGATGCATCTATTATAACCATGAAAAAATGAAATGGACCACATGGAGGATGTATAGGACCACAAATGTCTCATTGAATTCTTTGTAAAAAGGTTGGGAATTCAACAATTACTTTTGAAGGTGTTGGTCTAATAATAAGTTTTCCTTGTGAACATGCAGCACATGGATAATCACTTAGTAAAAAAATCTTCTAGTTCTTTAATGGATGCCAATGTGAATTTTTAATAATTCGACGCATCATTATTGATCCAGGATGCCCAAAACGATCATGCCATAACATAAATAATTTTGGATCGGTGCACTTCTGGTACATCACAACATGTGATTCAATTGATCTTATTGTAGTATAATTTAATCGAGAAGAAAAGGCAAATTTTTTTTTTAATAATAGCTTCTGTCCAGAAATAGTAGAAGTAATACAAATATATTCTTTATTATCTTCATCTATGGTTTTAATATGATAACCGTTACGACATAAATCTTTAAAACTTAACAGATTTCTTCTATATCTTGTAGGATATAATGCGTCGTCAATACAATATTTTGTACCTTTAAGTAATATAATATTAGCTCTTCCAGAGCCTTCAATTAATTTTGAAGATCCTGATATTGTATTGACATTAGCCTTTGTCAATATTAATTTCGTAAAATAATTTTTATCACGAAGAATAGTGTGCGTTGTTGCACTGTCTGCTAGACAAATATCTCCATCAATTTTATTGTTTAAATTGGATAATGCATCAATATCCATAATTCTTCACATAAGAAAAATTATACAAAATAAGATAATGCATATCACAATTAAATTGTAAATATTTATGACAAATATAAATATAAAATAGCAACAATATTAATTGGTGTGAACATGCCCATCACCAATTAAATAATCAATTTTTTCACTTAGATCTTCAAAGAAATCAGAAACATCAGGATGGGTTCTGTCAATAGAATTGTCATGGTCCGCAAAATATGTTTTTATTTCTTTTCTTTTGTCTTTAATTGATATTTGGTAGAGATCCACCAAATGTTTGGGTGTACGACAGATACGTGACCAATATCCTTTCATGCCACATCTATAGTAAACATTTTCATAATTCTTGGGGGGCATGTTAAGCAAATTCTTCTCCTTTTCTTTTGATCCTTCAGGATTGTTCCACTTCTGGTGGAATGGCTTGTTTACTTATTTCTGAATATAGCTTCCACGGTTGTGGTTATTTCTTTTACCACGTCCATATGCACGACCTCGTCCACGGTTACAATATGAGATTTTATTCACTTCAGGGAATGGTATATTAAATGATATACCATTCGCTTCATGGAATAGTACAGATCCAGTTGGACGTGATTGGTGATTTTTCATCAAAAGCACATTATTTTGTTCGGCCACGAGCAAACAAGAAATCAGTTCAAAGTACCTTTTAAAATGACGCTCTCTATATTGCTGCTGCAGGAGCAAATTAGAGGCGTGAAACGTGAAGTAAGTTTTTTCAAGCATATCTTCTTCAGAAATTTTTTCTCCGCATAATTTTAGTTTGAAACAATTTTAAATAAAGCAGAATTGATACTCACTAACTGATTTAAAGTCTTGTAATCTCAAGTGCAACCATTCGTAACGAGCTTTTAGGAGGATTACGGTCTTCTTGTGCTCATATCTCTCCTTTAAATTATTCCACAAAATAAGTGGATCTTTTACCGTAAGATATTCAGTTTTTAATTACTTCTGGAGATGATGGCGAATAAAAATCACGACATTTGCACAATCCTGCAAGGATGCGCCATTTTCATCTTTTATTGTTTCTCCAAGGTTCATGGCATCAAGGTGGATCTCAATATCAAGGATCCAAGACAAATAATTCTTTCCCGAAATATCGAGAGCTACAAATTTCAATTTTGAAAGATTCGACATTATCTAAAACAAAACGATAAAGACAAATGAAATTAAATTTATTATGTACTTCAGAATAAAAGAAAAATATTGTATGAGTTATAATATATATATATATATATATTATGCATATACTATGCTATAGATAAAATATTTTATTTTAACCACTTTAAAAATAAACTTAATTGTTAAATATTACTCACTTAATACATATGTAGTAAATGCATATTATAACTAATATATAAATATTGAATGCAAAATTTTTTACCTTACTCGGTACTGCAAAGACGGATCTTTTCCTTCTAATTAGCTAGAGTTTGGTGCTGATAACGTATTATGAAAATAATAAACTAGTAAAATTTTAAACTAGCAAATAAATACAGAACACAAATTTGTAAAAATAACTAATTTTTCGAAAATAGTTATATCATAGATCTTCAGGATCATATATATTAATTTCTCTTTTAAAAATTTTTCTGCCCGAATTCCATACCTACGTACTGAATTGTCCCTTCTTATACGTAAAAGGAAAATAGAGTACATTTATTTCAAATTACATTAATGACGACCATTAATATGGTCATTCAATTCATAAGTTTCATAACAATATGAGACTCGTGATTGAAACTATGAATGTTTGTGGATAAAATTATAAAATATTAAAAATTTTAAATTTAAAGTTATGGGTTATGAATTATGTGATTTTGAGTATAAATTCTTATTATTAAATATTTTAAATTTTTAGGATTGTTGATTTACCAATTTGTGTAATTTTATTGTTATAAATTTGTATGATTAATTATAAATATATGTGATAAGGTTTTTAAAGTGCATGAATCTAAAAATTATACATATAATGAAGTTGACCGTCTAGTAATAAGGTAAGAGGACAATAAATTTATAGTTATAAATTTGTATAATTGATTAATTATAAATATATGTGATAAAATTTTTAAAGTGCATGAATCGAAAAATTATAGGTACAATGAAATTAACCGTCTAACAATAAGATAAGAGGACATTAGAGATAAGGCAAAAGTTTCAGTCATCTTTTCGATCAAAACTTTCGGGAGGCATAGCATTTCCCCTTTTATAATAAAGTGATGCTATGATGAGAGTATGAATAAAATATATTAATAATTAATTTTTTTTTTTATTTTTTTATTTTTTATTATTTTTTTCAAACAAATTATGTTGATTTTTTTATATATTTTTAAATCTATTTTATTTAAAAATATTTAAAAAATTAAA
>JAOTRH010169029.1:0-12489 GCA_034768845.1 Heliamphora exappendiculata | reverse complement strand
TCTCTATCCCTCTTCTTTTAATATTTGCTTTGATTTCATATTTGCATATCTAGTTTCATTGCAATATTAAAAGATTTCCTGAAAAAACTTTTTAAATCTCTTTTGCTAGTAAAGAAACCCAATTCATCCCCTCTTGGGTTGGCTAGTTCTAACAGTATTCTCGTATGCGATCTTCGAGCGTAGTGTGGGTTACGGTTTATCGAGAACTTGTATCGGTAGAACCTAAATATTTTTCGTCTTGAAAGATAAAATATGATATATGATATATGGTCTATTAACCTCAAACTGGTTCAGTCTACCCACATATATATAGGGTTACAACAGGAACTTGGTGAGTAATTATGAGTAAGACTTATAGTGGAACACAGATACCTACTAGCGGTTTCTGTAATTATAGAAAAGCGCGACAGTTTCTGTAATTTTTATAAAATACTGAATTACAGTTCACACCACTAAAAAACTATAATTGCACTCTAACTCATAATCTCAAGACATTCTTGCATTGAGCATTTGTTATTAAATGTTTACCATTTCTCCCGACGTTAAGATTCTCGATATCCGCTAATTAAATTTAATTATTGACAATTTAATTTAATCGGCATTTTGATATTCATTAAACTCTTCCACTTAACTTATTTAACCGCCGGATAATCAAATCCATCTGTAGAGTTTGACGCGGTCAAAAACTTATAAGCATCCTTAAGGAGGTATCGTTAATCCCGTAATATTGGGACGCGAATTTCGTCAATAATTAATATTTTCTATGTAAATAATACCGCTATCCAACTCACCGAGAATATAAACCCATATAAGATCACTACCTCTGATAAATCAAAATAACGAATATTACATTTAATATTGTCTTGTTCGGCTGAAGAATTGTCTGGTTCAAACTAAATCTTTATATTTTGGATCTGTAATTTTAATATTCTTATATGTGTAATTTATTAATTTAATATTTTATTTTTAATTTTAAGTAGAGAATAATGCAAATAATTGTTAGTTTTATATGTGCCAATCTAGTTGGATTGTACTTGACCTATAATGATGCAATTTTTTTTATTTTTTTTAAGTGTATAATACACTTATAAAGTATAAAATGTAATATTTATGTAATTGTTCAAATTTGATTTTTTATTAAAAAAATTTATATATCATTTAATTATTCCAAGTGTTCTAGTTTGCTGTATTTAAATTATCTAATTATTTAAAGTGCTCAAAGTTATTGCAAAAAATAATAAATTTATAATAAACTAAGTACTAAACTACTAACTAACTATAATAATATAAAGTATATAAATTATAAACTTATAAAGTAATAATAATCTTATAATAAACTAATAAATATATAATAATTAATAATATAAACTATAAAGTATAAACTTATAAAGTAATAATAAATTATATTATAAACTTCTAATAAAATAATAAGCTAATAATTTATAAACTTAATAATAATATTAATAGGCTATAATTTATAAGCTTATAAAAATATAAAACTAATATACTTATAATGTTATAAATAATAAATTGACTTATTAATTTATTATGAAACTTGATTAAAAATTAATAATAAACTAATATAACAACAACTAATAACTATAAAAAATCTAAATTTATATTATACAAATTATAACAAATTTAAAAAAAAAAACAAAAAAAAACCTAAAGGCCCGCCCAAAAACCTAGCCCGATACCCAAGCCCGAGCCTAAGTCTTATACCTTTGGACCTAGGCTTATCCCTCGAAAAAAACTTAGCTCGATTTGATCCAAACTTTTAACAAGAGCTCGACAGGCTCAAGCTAAACATGGCATGTCCAAACCACGGTTGGGTCGGGTGGTTTTTACAACCCTGCACTGAGGATATAGGAGAAGAAGGCTATAGGAAAAGGAGGCAATATATGATATCATATCAAATCTGAAGCAATTGAAAAGATAAAAAAACCTACATATGATCTTGGGCGGAATTATACTATATTTATACTGATGATTACATGATATTGCAAATTTGAATTCAAGAATTTTGTTACAATAAATACAAGATCAGGATTGTATAAAGTATAATACGTAACATAATAAAAAAATATAAGATCCATATCATATAATATCTAATCTAATAGTCAATACATATATTATCTAATAAAAATTAGAGCCACCCATCTTTGCAAGGAACTGTGATTAGTTCGATTTTAAGAAATCTCTAAAAAGGCATGCGTAGAGCTCTTTGTCGAAAAAGGAACCACGTCAATCGAGCACTTGTGCGTAAGAATAGGAGCGCAATTTACCGTATGGATGCAATTTAACCGATTATGCATGAAATAATTAATAAAATTATCTATTTTTCTAATAGTTTAAGATTTTAAATTAGTTAATAATTAACAATTTAATATGATATGAGAATAACTAATAGATCTCGTATCAAGGCTCACCATTTTTCAGTTATTAAAAAAATATTTACAAGTATTTGACAGATATAAATAATAAAGTTTTTACTTTCTAACCGACTAAGTTTTTAGTTAATGATTGACAATTTAATACTGTCTTTTTGTTTTTTTTTTGTTTTTTGTTTTTGCAGTAAGGGTTGCATTCAGTTGATCGTCATATTGGGATTTAGAGTTTCTCCATTTCTCTTGTTCTAAATAATTTGAATTATTTATGTTATAAATTTTTTATAAAACTATTTATATTAAAAATTAAGTTGATTTAAAAATGTAATAACTTATATATATATATATATATTCCTTTTTAAATATAACTTATATTCCTAAAATTAATTCATCAAAATTTATAAATTAAGAATAATATTAAATATAAAATTATGAAAAAAAAATATTAAAACATACCTCACTTTTGAAAAAAATAAAAATAAAAGAATATCTTAATAAGTGGTTGAACAACCAACTAAAGGCCATCCACCAATACATTACCAACCCTACTTTTAGAGGAGATGCCCTCAAACGCATGCCATGCACGTGCTATATGATGATTTTTGGGTATCAATTCAATTCGCAAAATAATTTCTTTCTTTTTTTTTGCTAAAAGGATGACACGTAGGAGTCATTTCGTACGAAGGAGAACAAAATTGGTTTCCTATACTATTCCAAATGGACGGCTATATTTCTTAAAGAGTATGTTTGGAATAGTTTTAAAGTTTGATTTTGAAATGATTTAATTTTTTTATAAAATAAATAATTAAAAAATTAAGAATTTTTGAAATAATTTTTTAAAAAAAATATTAAAAAAAAAAATAAAAATATTTGGCTTTATTTGAGTTGCGTGAAACCCATACAAAATTAGTATCCCAAACAAAATAACTTAAAATTTTGATTTTTTAGAAAAAGTTAACTTTTTAATTAATCCCAAACAGGGCCTAAGAAGCTAACTTCTATGCAGTTTAAGAAAAGAATTGTACAGTGCAATTTGAATTAGCAAGATTTATTTCGATCTCATTTAAATGATTTAAATCGTTTATTTTGTTATTTTTAGTGTGTAGATCGTCCAACTGAAAAATTAAGTAGATTAGTTGTCGGTAAATGTTTGAACAAATGCAATTGTCTTAAAAAAAATAGACAGTATCCACTACCACTGTCTATTTCTTAAAAATAAATCTCATTTGTTCACACACTAAGTGATATCATATGTTAACATAATTTTCTGCATGAACAACTTATACATAAGATAATAAAATAAATGATTCGAATTAAAATCAAGACAAACTCTACTAGTTCGAATTGCACCATGAAGTTCATTCCATTGATCACAGAGAAGTGTGACCCTACCTAAATTACAAGAACATTTAGTGGAGAAATTATGCAATGGGTATAGAATACTACGTCATGTGGTGTCTATTATCTAATGCATGTGTTGTATGTATTCTTTTAATGTGAAATTATACTAATATTCTATAATGTCAGTCTCCTAATATAAGATCATTCTCTAAAATTATGAAGGGAGAACATTCTCTAAAATTATAAATGAAAAACATACATATATTGAAAAAGCATACTATATTAACATGCTAACATAATATTCTCTATCTACTTTTTATTTCGTGGGCCAATGCAGGAAGAAAGAATATTTGGATGCTTTTGGGCTCGGATTCTAATGTGAAATCAGGTGGAATCCCACCTTACAATTTGGGAGAACTATTGAATGAATTGCCATGCAAAATGAATGCCATTTGAATTTGATGGAAAGAAATTAATGTTCTAAAAAACTGTTTGTGTACAGTAAACAGAATGAAGATGATGGGAACAGATTCAACTAAACAAGTAGAAAAGAGAAACCAAAAAAAAAAGTTGTTCCTTGCATGGGTTTGTGTGTGTATACCCACTTAGCTTTGTCCATGAATATAAATTTCAGAGCATTACAAAGGGATGTGCTTCCAATAAATTAAAGAATTGGATAGCCATTAACCTAAGCGTGTATTTGTCATAGTTTTTTTTAGTTTTTTGATATTTTTATAAAAAAATAAATATAAAAAACTGTGAACAAAAGCAATTAATTACGAACGGAGACCAAACAAATGGACTTTTAATAGGCGTTAAGCAACAAATTTTTAAAAAAAATTAAGCCAAACATAGACTTTTTAGTTTTGAATTTGTCTCAATATATTAGAGGAACCAAAAAAGTAAAAAAGAAAATTACCAAAAAGTAAAAAAGAACAATGAAAACAAAAATATGTCAAAATCTAGATTAGTGGCTTATTTTTGTTTTTATGAACTTTTTCATTAGTTGGTTAATTTTTTGGGCGATTTAGCCGTAAGACTCTTTTTTATAAGTTACTTGTATTTAAGTTTCAATTCAAAATTTTTAACCCAAAAATTTTTATTCTAAGGCGAATGTTTCAAATTGTCCTCTTTCTTATTTGGTATTCATCCCGCGCTAATCAAATAGAGCTGCCTACAACTAAGCTACCCTTCTTAGTATGAATGTACAATTACCGAAATGAAATAATTTATTTTATTATGAAATAATTTACTTTATTATAATAATGTTTTAATTTTTATCATTGCTAGAATCTTTCAAAATGAAATGATTTATTTCATTATAGTAGTAATTAAATTTTTCTAAAATTAAATTTTCTATTATGGTATTGTTATTATTTTAAAAAAATGATAAATGTTCCATTTTGTTATTATACAGAGAGATTTTTATAGTTAATGAAGTAGAATTTTGAAAATTTGCATGTTTTAGTAATGTGAACTTCATGTAAAATGAATAATATAATTTAAATGTTATCTTTTTTTAAAATAAGAACAATAATTATAAAAATATTCTTATTTTCGAAATTGTAAATGTGCTAATATTTAAAAAATGGTAATATTCTGAAAATTTGTCGTGTTAATATTCTCAGTATCTAAATATGTGAATGTTCATATATTTTAATGTTATTATGTTTTCATTATTTGTTAGTACCCGATTATTTTTATTATTTATTAGTAAGATTTCAAATAGGGGCATAAAAGTTTAAATTTATTAAAAATTTTAAAAATAGGATCTCCTAAAATAGTCAACTTATAATTGGGACTTAACTCAATATAATTAGTAAAAATAGAACTTTTCGCTAATTAACTCTAAATTTTTTTTATCATTTTAGTTTGTTTTAGTGAGATAATTAAAAGAAATAAAAAAATTAACTGAATAATAAAAAATTACTAAATTAAAAATAAAAATAAACAAAGTAAAATAAGTCAATAAGATATTATCCCAAAATGGAGAATAAGTGGGTTATACTTTGTTTTCTACTTTTTACAAAGGATGGGATTAACATTATCATACTTTGAGTGTTCTTTCTATGGGTGAGAGCCAAACGGTCTCGTTTGTTTTCTAAATTATTTTTGAGGGGATTGCTTTATTATCTTTTTAGTCAGCCAAACGAAAAGTTTATTTTATTATACAAAAAATTTCAACACATTCTAAGTCCTTCTTATTAACTAAACAAACGAGACCGATGTAAACAATGTCATATAGTACTATTTTTTATAATAATTCGAAACTACTCTTTTTATGAAAGCTTCCCAAATACTTTCTTGATGCAATAAATTTAAATATTTATTAGAGATTTTTTTTTATTATCTAAAAAGTAAAGTGTATGGGTTCACTTACCTTCAAAACCTTTAAGCCTCAACTCCCCTCAAGACTCTATTTTATGAGTTTAGGTATGTTCATAACTATGATCTGAATCGTTCATCTTATATATAGGACATGCATAATAAATTATTTATATAAAAAATTAATTTGATCGATGCTGATAAATATACGAATAAATGACATTGTATTACACAAATAGACGGTGTAAACTTATTTTAAATTATTCAATTCAATTCAACTAACATGATAATAGATGATTTAATTCACTTATATTTGGTTGAGTGATCAGTCTCTCAAATTTTTCTCTCTTGTGTAGTGGTTGGCTTATGAGCATTGAGTATAACTATTCGCCGAACTCAATCCAACCAAAAAATATTCAATTTTATCGATTTTAAATTTTTCATAGGATTAAGTTATTTATTGCTTTTTGATATTTTTATGTGGAAGCTATGTAATTTGGGTCTACGTGTGGTTTAGTTGTTCAATTCATAATTTTTTGAGCCTAAATTAATTAAAAATAAATATTTTAATTTTAAAAAACTTATTATAATTAGCTAAAAATAAAACAAGCCTAATAAAAAAAGTACAAAATAAGCAAATTAATACCGCCAAATCCAACCACAGACACTCATAAACCCACCAAATTAATGAGCCAAAAACCGCCGAACCCATTAATCCGTTTCAAGTCACAAAATTAAAAACCAAACATTTATAATTGATAGGTGATTTAGAGCTCAACGCAACTCAACGAATCCATGGACAGCCGTGGCGACAGCAGTGTCATTCTTCTAGCTTTTTAACGGAAAATTCCCTTCGGCCTGAAATGACACAGAACTAAGCAAATCAATTCCATTTGGTGTACTCCCACCAAACACTTTGCCCATCTTTCTGCTTCCTTTCTTTTATCTCGGATAGCGATAATGTTACGAAGGGAGAACTTTAGCACAAAGATAGAGTTGTCGTCGTGCGATCTGAAAGTTACAAGTTTGAGGTATAAAAACAGCCTCTTATAAATGTAAGATAAAATTCCGTACTATTGACCCATCGTGGTCCATTATTTTTCTCAAATTTTGTATATACAGGAGTTTCATGCACCGGGCTGTCTTTTGTTTTAACGATAACGTTAAAGTAATTATGGCTCTGTTTGGGCTAAATGTAGAAAATCTTGTTTAGTTTTTGCCTTTTTTGAAATTTTTGATATTTTGGTTAAGTATTTCTATTTTTTGAATCTTCTAAATAAGATAAATTCAAAAAATAAAAAACTTTGATTAAATAATTTTAAAAAATTTATTAAAAACGAAAATAAACAACATAAAATTTAATTTATGAGCTTATTTTAGCTTATTTTTGTCATTTCAATTTTTTTAATATTTTAATAAAAAAGTTATACTTTTTGGGATCGTCTCGATAAGTGTAGTCAAAAAATATAATAGTTTAACTAAATAATAAAAAAAACTTACTAAAAATAAAAATAAACAAAATTAAATATGCAAATAAATAATTATTCCAAACAGGGCCATATATTTTGGTGACTACGTTTAAATATTACATAATATATAATTTTAAGTTGAATGTTCAAAAATAAATGATGAGTTCATAAAATGACATAAGACCTAAAGTATGCCCATATTAACTAAAATTGAAAAAATAAATTACTAAAAATGAAAAAAAAAAATTTTATAAAAATTTTAAAGTAATTTTTTTATTTTTTTTAATTTTTTATTTAGAAGTTTTACTTTTATAATTTTTTTCTGACAAAAGAAATCTAAAAATATGCCTATATTAAGGTGAAAGGATTCGGTAATGATTAAAAATAGTCAGACAAAACATCTCTTCCAAACTGAGTTTTAACTAATTAGAGGTGGTCGGATTTCAGTGATCTCAAGGTTTTTGAAAGAAATTATAAAAAAAAAAAAAAAAAAAAAAACAACTTACAGAGATTAATAGACAGCTTGAGTCTAGGGTGTAATTTTAGCCGACAAATGTGGGGGCGGCTCGAACCCGATTTGAGGTCTGCTACTCTAGCATCTTTAGACTGGGTTGATCTAGGCTCGAACCCAAAAATGCCAGGAACATGCCTGTTCTGTCCTCCCTTAAACCCGTGGGCTAGGTTTGCTCAAGAACCGAGACACAGTCTGTTTGGCTCGAGCCCATTTGGCCCGAACTCAGCCCTTTTTTTAATTCTTAATTATTTTTAAAATATTTGTAAATGTTGTTATAAAAAAAATTATTAACTTTAAACTTTTGTTCTAACGTCTTTTTATTTTATTTTAAATTTTAAAAATTATAATATTTAACTACACACTTATAATAAATTAATAAATTTATAATAAATTATAAACTTATAATAAACTAATAAAGTATAAATTTATAATAAACTAATAAATTAATAAATAAACTTATAATAAATTATAAATTTATAAATTTATAATTTTATACAATTTAAAAAAAAAAAACAAAACAAATGCACGGGGTCAATATCCCCCTCTGCGCGCACACACTCATTTTTGTATTTTGGAGTTGTTTTGTTACTCGTCATCGTAAAAAATACGAATTAAGTAAATATTTTTACAATTATATAATTGTCAAAAGATTAATGATTTTCAATATCATTGAGGAAATTTAAAATTTCACGTCTGTTGAAAGAATATTTCTAATATCGTGGAAAAAATTGAAAATTTTATGTTTGTCAAAAGTTTAGAAACGTTTAAGTTGTCGAAGCTCAAGTTTATCTCCCAAAAAAACGTTATCTCACACTCCCCACAAATAATCGAATGTGGGGAGTGTGAGATAACTTGAGCAACTTCATTGGAAGTTAACCTCATTCATCTTTTTCCTTTTATTAGTTTTCATCATTTTGCTTTTGATATTTTTCTAGTACTTTTATGTTATGCATGTATATAAATCATAGAAAAAGTCTGGAGGTACATATTTTAGATTTTAAATCATTGAAGTAATTACAAATTATTAGAGAAAGTCTTATCAATAAAAGCATGTGTATTATTTTTATGTATTGTATAAAATATGCTCTTACCGTTAAGATTGCAATAATTTATAATAAATTTTTGAAAAATTTATAAATTAATTTTTTTTTAAACCTCATAAAAATTTAAATTTATAATTTTTATTTTAAAAAATTTAATTCTATCAAATTTAGAATAATTATATTATGTCTAATTTGTTCCTATTTAAGAATCAATCTTTCTCGTTTTAAAAAAGTAAAAAAATTCAAATAATACATTTATCAAGTCATCGTAACTATTAAGAATGAAAAGTAATATATCTTTACATAACTAATATCTTAGTTTTATGAACTGATAAATGTATTACTTACCGCATGGTATTAAAACTGTAAAAAAATTACTTTAAAACTAAAATTCTATTATCAGTTGATAATTAAACTTATACTAAAATTATTTTTATTTTTATTTTATTTTAACTCTGTGCACATAGTCGAACTAATTAGACAAAAGAAAAAAAAATATAAAAAATAAAAAAACTGAAAAATTTATCCTGGACGGAGCCATAACTAAAGTACTCAAATAATTATAATATTTTTTCCAATTTTCAATGACCTTAAATCTCAATTAGCCTAGGCTGATCAGCTCAAGATCAATCCGCACTAGTCGGATCAGATGCTAGGATCCAATTTATTTTTTCAGGGCATCTAGTCCATCCTCTTACAGAGCACAATTACACTTTTATCCTTCCATTCTTGTGGAAAGATCTGCACAATAGCATTAACTATGGAGGGGATGCTGTGTAATTCTTTCTTTCTACCATGGGCAAAACAAAGTTGCAAGCATCAGATCTGAACCCTTCCTCACTAGATCCGCCTCGTTGCCTTCCACAATCAACCTGTTTCCACTGATCTCCACGTTAAACGGCTTGAAGCTGAAATCATTCGACGAGGAAAGCGACTGCAATAGCCGTGGTGAACGGCGGCGGTGGATTAGTGAACGGCGTGGTGAACGGCGGCGATAGAAGTGGCGATAGATGGCGCGATGGACGGCGCGATGGTGAACGCACAGAAATCTCCGCTGATGGCCTTTGCTGGGAATCCTGGGAATGGGAAAGAGAGAAAGTAAAAAAAAGTAAAAACCCAAATGGGGTTTGGGATAAAAAAATATTTATTTATTTATTAGAAATAAGAAAAGATTGTTTTATTATTTATTTAATATAAGAAATATTTTTAAAAAATGAATTTAAAAGATTATTAAAAGAATTTTTTTTAACAAATTAATAAAAAAATAGAACAAGTAAAAATTATGTAAAAATAAGGATTAATTGAGTTTTAGTCCCAATTTAGGAGGTTATAAGAATTTTAGTCCCACAACTATTTGTGTTTATAATTTAGTCATTTTCTTAAAAGTTAATAATTTTTTTCTTTAAAATATCCCTTATTAACTGGTGTAACATGCCCATGTAATTCTCCTTAATTTTAGGATACATTTGCATAGGAGAGCGTTGACTGGTTAATCGCCAACGAGTTTTATAAAAATAATTTTAAATCTCCATCATTTTAGCCGCCATATACATAACTGAATATGATGAAAATAAATCATTAATTTGATTTTGGATATTTATCAATAATTGGGATATAATTTTCCTTTTTTAGTTAGGATATTGGCATTCAACAAATATTTTTCTAGTACTTTTGAATTGGCATTCGGTTTTGAATATTTATTAAACACGACCGCCCCTCCTCCGCCGGTTTCTCATCCTCTGTCGTCGCTCCTCCTCGTCCTCTACTATGCCGTCGTTGTTTCTAGATCAGTCGGTGCCAACCATTTCGCGCCATCGCCTCCACTTCTCGCCACCGTTGCCGCTTCTTGTTGGCGCAACCTTCTAGATTTGGACCATCAATTCATACCTCGTCATTGTCGCCGCTTGTTAACTCTGTCTCTCCATCTCTCTCTGATTGGCATGAGATTTTATCCGTCACTATCTCTCTAACATGGTGTTTCTAGTTCACAATCGCTTCTCTTTCTCTTTTTCCTCCACCAATAATAATGATTTTTTTGATACATATTTTCTATACGATCAGTGTGCAACTGATACAATTATCAGTTGCAAATTATGTGTTGAACAATTTTGAAAGCATTTATCGTTTTCATATGTTATAGCGGCAAATAATTTCGCCCAGCACACAGAGAGAGAGAGAGAGAGAGAGTAGTTGTTTGATTTAAGGGATACGTCATTTTTAAAAAATATTTGAAAAGATTTCAAATTAAGAGAGAGAGAGAGAGAGAGAGAGAGATTGCTTGATTTATGAGATATGATATCATTGAAATTTGAAAAGATTTTAAATTAGGAGAGATAATATCTTTAATAGGGGTATATTAGACATAATAAAATAATTTAAAACCTGATAGATCTAATCTATTAAAAAAAAGTGCTGGGACTAAATCTAGCACTACTATAAAAAAGATGATTAAACCCAAAATTTTTCTAAAAATAATGCTATTTAAAAATATTTTTATACAAAAGCTATAAAAATAAAAATGAGCTTACATCACAAAAAAATACCAAAAAACAAAAATATCCAAACAGGGTCTTAATTGCACAAGTGAATTATTCAAACATCATAAATGTAATATTAAAAATTCATAAATTTAATTAAATTTCATACTATTTAATTTCACCCAAATTAAATATGAGTCTCTCTCTAGTCCATTACTTAATCCTACTCAAATCAAACACAAAAAACTAATTCCACCTCATTCATAATCTCTCATTATCAATTTCACCCCACCTCACATTAATCTCACACAACCTACAACAGTTATCAAACGTAGCCTAAGTGTTCAACCATATGAATATACTAGTTATTACATGTACGTAAAATACTCAATTATCAAATTTTAAAAATTTAAGAGAAAATAAAAAGTAATAATAATTTAATAATTAGTTAATTAGCTAATTTTAAAGTATTCAATTAAAAATATAACATTATTAATTTGTTAATTTATGAAGATAAAAAAATAAAAAAAATTTAGCAAAAGTGAAAGCCTCATAGAGAAAGAGAACTGGGTATCTAGTGTAAGAGGGGTGCTAATAGAATTTATATTTTTACTTTTGTTTTGTTTGATTGTTTGTACCTTTAAAAAAACTTTTATACGTTACAAATGAAAGAGGTGAAAAAGAAAACAAAAGAGGTGTATTGATAATATCTTAAAAAGTGAGCGAAAATTTAAATTTATGCCAAATCATGTCAACTGTTTATTTATAAACTGTGAAGATCTAAGTTATTTAAAGACAATTCTCTCGCATATAATTTAAGAACATGAGCTATTATATATGTATATGTGTGTGTGTGTGTGTGTGTGTGTTGTGTGTAATATTATATATAGGTTACAATGAACATTACTCTAGAAGTGTCATGCCTCAAAAGCT
>JAOTRH010169018.1:0-12489 GCA_034768845.1 Heliamphora exappendiculata | reverse complement strand
TTAATTCCTGATTAAAATAAATCCAGTTTTAATCAATTAAAATATTTCTTGTTTAACTATAATAAAATAAATAAAAAACTTTCTTATTTAATTTTGCAAAGAAATTAATTACCCGGGTTTTAATTAAAAAATTTTAAATAATTTTAACACAAAAATTAAATAACTAATTATCTATTTATTTTTCCATTTTAAAAATTGTTAAGATTATTTATTTTATAAAACTGTTTTTCCTAATATACTTCTGTTAATAAAAATCATGCATAAAAGAAAAAAAAATAAAAAAAAAAAACCATCCATGCAATTAAATAAAACAAATAAGCAAATAATTAAATAACGATAAAATAAATATAATTAGTCATTACGATCCGGTCCGTTAGTTTAATCTTTTAATCCGACGGTCTCGAATTAAAGATTAAACGCTTAGGGTTTTGAAACCCTAAACAAGCCATCAAAGACCCGAATCTTTTCCTCAGCCTCCGGACCACCATCATAGCCCCGTACCACCACTGGAACGCTAAAAAAGCAGAAGAAAAACCAGCCAAATAGCCCCCTAAATGGGCCAAAAAATAGCTGCCTTTGGCAGCCCTGCGCCGCCTTGTTTCAGTCGCTGTTTGGCCGCCTTTCCGCCACTATTGAACCCCCAAAAAATTATGGTAGGTAGAGCACATCGAGGTCTTGATCTCTAAAAAAAATTACATCAAAATACGATATCGAAGTGGCCCCAAAAAATCTTCAAAGGGCCAAAATTGCAGTTTTTGACCCCTTTGCCGTCGTCGTCAAACCGCAACCGAACCACCATCGGATAGCAAACGGACAACCTTTATTTCAGCAAAAAATCGCGTAAAAAAGGATTGTCAAAAGCCCCGAAAACGAGCCTCGAAGTCAGCACTCTGCTGCTGCCTTATGCTGTTGCCGCCATCTCCTTCATCCCTTTTTGTCTCGTTTTCGATCCCCATTTTCGTGACACGATTACATCAAAAATTCAAAAAAATAGAATGAAATAATATATTACATCGCCAAAAACCTATACCCCACGTAGGAGGTGTACAATCGATCTAATCTCGAAAGAAAAACCGTCGAGATATACGATACAATTAAAGCATTCATTCATTTAATCATATAACCGGATCGTAACGACTTACAGCTACAAAACCGAGGTTAGCACAATAGTTTTTCATGAAAAACACAACTGTGGATTTGATACCATTGTTGGAGAGGGAGCCGCACAGCGGAAAAAATTAATTTTTGAATCGACATCGTGATTGTAAAAAACGACGTATGCGATTTTCATGAAAAACGAAAACAATAATAATTTTAATAGTTTAATACCTTTATGAAACTTGTCGAAAAGTTTCAAGAAATCCCGAATACGTTGAAGACGACCTTGCAATTTTCTCACGTATAACCCGAACGCACTACGACGATCACGATGTGTGAGCACCGATTCCGATCGAAGTGTTCTTCCTCTTTTTGGTTTCTTCTTACACAATAATCTCCAAAAAGGCAAAATTAATTGCCCAATAGGAGAAGGGAGCGACGATTATGTAGGAGTATTAGGGTTATGGTTTGATTAATAAGCCTCCTTTTTAATATATAAGAATTTATCAAAATTATATTAAGTATATACTCTCTTTCCTAAAAGGACATAAACAGATATACTTAATATAAATAATCAATCCCTTCATCTCCTAGGGCCAGCCACTTAGGGAGTAAACCCTAGGTGAGCCAAATACCAAAACTGCCCCGCATTAATTTAATTTAATTTAATTCCCGAATGTTCCCAGTGACAAAATCGGCATTCCAATTAAATTAAATAATTACCGAAACCAACAAAAAAAATATCTATGCATATTATGGGCTAGGTGAGGGATCACGAGAAAGTATAGGATTCGTGCTAACCGTACGAGAAAATCGGATATCCCTAACTCTGTCCCTGAGTTTGATAATTTCTCGTACGAATCAGAACTTATTCCACTAAAGGTCCTGACTGAACTCCCGGCCTTAACTCAAATTATGTCTTGAGTTTTCAATTATCAAATGCACTGAATTCTCCTCACGTTTAAGATATGGATTTCTGATAAATAAATTAGGTTACTGACAACCCAATTTAATTATCCTATTCTCCTCGCAACCGCACCGCTTAACCTTTTGATATGCCAGATTCGAAGATCCACTGTACAGATTTAGCATAATCAAACCTATAAGTAAAGCACACGAGGGGCAGCTTCTCAACCTAAATCGGACATGGTTTTCGTCAGCTGATTATCAATCATCGGACAAATAATGCCAGTACCCAATTCATCGGTATTGTTGATCTCATTGAGAAAATCTCAACCATTGACGAGTAAAAGTACTGTACATTATCTAAACGCAATTAATCAATCACTTCAAAATTAAGAGTTCGTGCAATACATGATAATACGGGATGTGGATCAATTCATATAGTTAGTATATAATCGATCATCCCGTTGATCCCGCTCAATATACTCCAAGTGTACTAACACATCGAGCTCGAACATCGAATTCTCAAAATCTGAATTTGATCTGTTTGACCTAGTTAAGACCAGCTACTGTAACGATGTACTATAATCGTACCAATGGAATGTCTAGGTCCATTACGATTGTGAGCCTACCTGTATAATCTGTCAGAACTTTTGACTCGATCTTGCATGCAGCACGCACCGAGTCAAATACTAGACATAATATATGGACTATGCATTAATACATCACAAATGTAAATATGAAACCATAAATGCAAAACCATCTAAAATGTTTCTCATTAATATGCCAGGGATCCAGAATAAAATGCATAAAAAGCATGACTTTTCAGTATACATTCCCAACATAGGGCTCCTAGTTTTCTAGGACTTGAGAAATTTGCCTAGCTCACCAGGGCTTAGGGTGCCTAATCTTTACGGTTTGAAAGAACCGAAGGGTCGTCACACACACATGAACCTAGGATTTTTGTTGCTTTCAGTTACTTTTTGGATATCTCCTGTTTGACGTGCTCTTATATATCCTTTGCTTATCTTCTTCTTTTCAGGCTGGTCACTATATCCCAGGCTTTGGCAATTCTACCTCGGGCGAGGTGTTGGAGTGGTATGACGTCTTCCCTGCTCCCAGCCAGGCTCTCATTGACGCCTCTGATTTTGCTTGGTTCATACCTTTATTGGGTAGGACAAGCAAATATCGGGTCTTGCTGAGGGCCTTGGCAGAGCGGTGGTGGGACACCACCAACACCTTTCATTTTACCACCTTTGAGGCCACACTGATGCATCTAGGCTTTGCTTTGATCACCGACATTCGGGTCGGAGGAGCTCCTATTCCGTTTGATCCATCTATTACTTGGTCCACCGACGCACTAATGCATCTTCTTTGAGTTGTTCCTACACAGATGGATAGAGTTTGTGTTTGGTACACATGATTCTTTGACCGCTTCAGACATTTCCACTGCTTTGAGCCCCGCCACTACGAGTGGGTCGACCGTGGATTTTTTATGTATATGTTTGGTACCTCCTTGTTCTCGAACAAGGAGAACACCGTTCATCTTCATTATCTGCGTGCCCTGGCTCGCCTTGACTGGGTTGCTTCATTCGACTGGGAAGGAGTTGCTCTTGCTACTCTCTACGGCTTTATGAGGGCTTTGACCCGATTCCCCTAAGAGCGCAGCATCAGGGGATATTGAAGGGTTTGTGAGGTATGGTTTAGTTCCTGCATATTTTCATTCATTTTATCATTTATCATCCATTATTTTCTTGCTAACATATTTCCTTTGCAGCTGTGGACTTACGAGTTCCTCGGGCTTCACGTTCTGGCGAACTCCTCAACAGACCCTTTAGTCATTCCCCGCACGGCTCGGTGGTCCCGAGGCCTGAAGGGGAAGAAGGCTAGGGGAAAGGACATTGACCGCTTTTGGGCATCTCTTGGCCGGCTGACCCCAGACCAGGTATTACTATTCACTACTTACTATACTGTTCATTGCATACTGTTCACCATTCACTCTACGCTACACTGCTTACTGATTAATGTACACTGCATTGTTCACTGTATCACTGACTGCTCTCTATTTTGCACATGGATTACTGTACACTGGTTATAATATTGCATTCAATGCTTACTATTTTGTATTATTCATTTTTCCTGCGTTGATTACTATTCTTCGCTTTGTATTGTACTTTGAATTGTTGCAGGTCCACTGGTTGTCTGGCGGGGAGTAGAGGATCGGGCCGGCGCAAATCTAATGCGCAGCCGAGACCTTACCTCGAGGCAGATCCTGCTAGAAGGTCCATTCGATTGGGAGTACTACCTCAGGGAGCGAGTGGTCCACTAGTCACTCAGCCTCGATCACTTTAAGATTCGGGTGGTCCCTCCAGTCCGCATGTGCTGGACCAACCTTCTAGGCTATGTCTACCTGCTCTTAGAGATGGTGGGGACTCACGCCTCAGAGTTGTTGGTGCTGGAGGGAGATTATATAGATTGGGCCTGGGCACATTCGCTGGGTTCATTAGGTCTCGGCCCAGCTGCTCCTGGCGACAAGAGAAGGAGATGGGCACCAAGGGTTGCTGATGCCGATGTTGCTGCATCTAGTGTTGGGGTCGGGGGAGCTGGTAACGCTGGAGCTGCTACTGCTGCTGCTGGAACCATTGTTGCTGTTGATGTTGCTAGAGGGATGAGGGGCCCAGAGATTCCATGGGAGATTCAGACAATAGCATATAACTACCCCTTTCCTCTGTCGGTTCTTGTTTTGCCAACGCCGGAGTTTAGGGCTGAGCTTAGTCAGGTTTGTCTTTCTCCTTTCTCTTTCCTTTTGGTTACTTTCTTCGCTTGTTTAGTTTACTTGAATTGCCTAACTTCTTTTTACAGGTTAACCAGGCATGACTAGGTCACCTACTGCTGATCATTATTGGTCATAGAGCACTGATCTATCAGCATGATGCCACTATCCGAGTGGCTAACATTATCTTTACTCCAGTGGCTATAGTGAGTGTTCTCATAACCCCTTTAACTTTTTTTTACTTTTTATGCTCTACTCTGATCCTTATTTTCTTCTAATAGCCTCTAGTACCGGCAGCCAGCATAGTACCACCACAGGCTCTGATTCGGCCTCTGGCTCCAGTCCAAATTCTTGTTCGAGGTCATGGGTCCCGGGCATCTTCTCGAGCTCGCTCTAGAGGATCTATTGCTTCAGCCAGGAGTCGCACCAGAGCTATTTTCTCTTCCTCCAGCAGTAATGGTGATGACAGTGACGACATTGAGAGACTTTTTGAGGATGTCAGCTCGGACGAGGTTGGTCCTTCCCGTCGGGTCCCTCGAGGCATCGGTGTGAGAGAGAGAGAGAGAGAGAGTTTCCCCTCATTACATTGATGATACATTCTGATACACTTATTTTGATATATTTGGTTTTTGGCCTGTGGCCTCAATTTTAATACATTATTATGCATTTATAGGCCTGCGTGCTCCGGCTTACTGGTTATTGGGCCTAGTTACCCTAGTTTTCATTTTGATACACCTTTGTTATATTCTGATGCATTCGAGCCTCTGTGCCATTTACTGCTTCACATATTCATCTGTTTGCATGGCTTATCTTTTTCACTGCTCGAACTATTATGGATGTCCGATACAAATCTTAAAACTTTACATAAGTTAGCTAAACTGCAAACATACACACCCGCCATGTTTGAACATGGTGGTCGCTATAATTCAACCTGGCGATCGCCACTTCCACCAAGGGACACATGGCGGTCGTCTAGTTAGCAAGGTGATGTTAGTGTACTGTGTACTTTCAAGTTGGCGGCCCCAGACTCCAAGGTAGCAGTTGCCACAATGACTATACCATTTGCTGCTTTTTCGATCTTCAGCTTTTTCATGCCTTATAAATATAGCCCTCGATACCCCAATTTCTGTCTCTCATCCCAAAATAGACAGTCCCCTTTCTGCATGGATTGAGGCATTCTCTCATATCGAACGTTTGAACTTTACCCCTTTCGGCATCAACTCCTTATTTTTCCTGATGGCCATAAAGATTGACGGACCATTACAGAAAGCTACTGCTCAACTATGGGATCTGCAGTCCCACATCTTCCAATTTAGCCTCGAAGAGCTATGCCCTATCGTGGAGGAATTTGCTGCTATCCTAGACCTTACTCCACGAAGCTCCATTATTGTTCCCACTTTCTTCCTTTTAACTCGACAATAGGTGATACAACTTTATGGCTTGTCTAGGATAGAAGCTTCTCACTTGACATCGGATGACTACCTTGACATTCCATAGATCATTGAAAGGTTTTGTCCTACTGGCAACCTTAGCGACCTCGACTTTCAGCTGCGATATCGTTATGCCCTTTGTTTTTATCTTCTTGCCCAGTATCTTCTCGTCCCTTCTAACGAGCGAGTTAGCTGCGCATTAGTTGACGTTGCGGGTTAGATGTGGATGGAAAAGGACTTTGTACCACTTGTCTTAGCCGAGATACTGCTGGGCCTAGATGCTGTTCATCGTGGTGAGACCACTACTTTTGCCGATAGCCCATTGCTTCTTTAGGTAAAGTTGACACCTTTCACTGCACTTGCCTTTTTCACAGGTCTTCTGTTGGAGGCAAGACTGTCAACATCTTTGTTTTTGCAAACAATTTAACGAAAAAAATTAACTAGATGGGCAATCGCCAAAATAGGCTCCAGATAAAACTTTTGATGATAAACGATCAAAATAAAACCCATGCATCCAAACTTAATTTAGAAGATTACTTTTTTACCACTCAAATATTTAACTACGATTTGAATCTGAGTTGAAACTTCTATCAGATCTTCTACTATATTCTTTTATGCGATTCCTGGATAAAGTGTGGGCTATAATCCTCCGAGAACTCGTACCGATAGAACCAGAACAGCTTTAGTCTTAGAAGACAAGTTATGAAACTGGTTCAGTCTACCCACATATATATAGGGCAACAGTAAGGATTTGGAAAGTAATTATGATTAAGATTTTAAGTAGAACACAGACACGTATCAGCAGTTTCTACAATTAAGCAAACCTCATAGTGGTATCTGTAATTATGGAAAACTAACAATGGTTTCTATAATTTCTATAAAATACCAAATTACAGTTCACACCAATAAAGAACTATAATTGCACTCTGACCTATAATCTCAAGACCACATAGCATTGAGCTCATATTATTAAATGCTTACCATTTCTCTCCACGTTAAGATTCACGATATCCGCCAATTAAATTTAATTACTGATAATTTAATTTAATCGGCATCTTAATATTCCTTATGCCCTTCTGCTTGACTTATTTGACCGCCAAATAATCAAATCTACCTGTAGGGTTTGGCCCGGTCAAAACTTATAAGCTTTGTTAAGGGGGTATCGTCAATCCCGATCTTTTAGGACGTGAATTTCGTTAATAACTAATATTTTCCATATAAATAATACCGCTATCAAATTCATAGGGAATATAGACTCATATAAGATCGCACCCTCTAATGAATCAAAACAACGAATATTAAATATATGCAAATCAATAACTATTTCAGGATTAAGAGAATAGGCACTATTCATAATAACCTTGGGGTGCGAATTAATTTATATAGTCAGTATAAAATTAATTACTCCAAATGTCTCGTTCAATACACACAAAGTGTACTAGTACAGAGAGTCGGAACAACATACGACACTATTATCTATTTTTCGTAACCAAGACAGGCCTGGTAAAACTCTGTGCTACAGTCGTACCAATAGTATATCCATTTCCATCTAAACTATGAACATAAAACTTATATTATGCAAGAACCTAAAATTTGATCTTCTGTGTATAAGCCGTACTCTACATACCAGATTAAATACTATACAGAATATTGAACATCCATGCATAACAAAAAAATAATATACATACATTGCTAATAAAGATTCTCATAAAATTAAAAATTAATTTTATTAAAATAAAATTAAATACTAAAAATATGGTTTTCAGTATACCAACCCTAACAATCTCTCACATATACTCAAAACTATGCTGCCATGCATCTGACTCACATGCTCTCTACATGATTATCAAAAGTTTTTGCTGGTAAGCTCTTTGTAAAAAGATCTGCAAGGTTGTCTCCTAATACAATCTTGGTCACAGCAACATAACCTCACTGTACAATTTCTCGTATCAGATGACATTTATGCTCAATGTGCTTGTCTTTCTTATGGACCCTTAGCTTCTTCGAGTTTGCAACCACTCTGCTATTGTCATAGTAAAGTGTAATAACCGACTGAACTAAAGGTACCACCTCTAGATCCAATAGGAAGTTCTTGAACCAAATGGCCTCCTTAGCTACTTCAGAAGCTGCCACATACTCAGCCTTCATGATGGAATCATCAATACAAGATTGCTTGATACTCCTCTAACTTATAGCTCCACCTCCTAAGGTAAACATATATCCTGAGGTAGACTTACAAAAATTCATGTCAGACTGAAAATCTGAGTTTGTGTACCCCAAAAGTACTAGACTGTTTGCCTAGTAAACCAACATATAATTCTTAATCCTTTTCAGGTACTTGATTATATTCTTTACTGTAGTCCAATGATCCTACTCTAGGTTAGACTGATATCTGCTAACTATACCAACGACAAAGCAGATGCCAGATCTAGTGCAAAGCATAGCATACATGAGGCTTCCTACTATTGAAGCATAAAGAATCGCCTTCATCTTCTCTATCTCATCAGGTGTCTTAGGATACTAATCCTTGAATAGAGTAATTCTATACCTGAAAGGGAGAATCCCGTTCTTAGAATCCTACATACTAAAACGAGCAAAGATATCATCGATATATTTTACTTGTGATAAGCCCAACATCTCACACAAGCTTGATCCCAAGGATGTGACTGGCTTCTCCCAAGTCCTTCATATCGAACTGCCCAGATAATCATACTTTAATTGTAGATAATGCCCCCACATTATTTTCGATGAGCAACATATCGTTTACATAAAGTACTAGGAAGATCACCATACTTCCGTCATGCTTCTTGTACACACAGGACTCATTTAGACTTTGATCAAAATTATAAGATTTAATGGCTTGATCAAATCGAGTGTTCTAAGACCTCGATGCCTGCTTAAGTCCATAAATGGATCTCTTAAGTTTACACAACATATGTTCTTGACCCTTTAGAATGAATTCATCTGGTTGTATCATATAGATACACTCGTCAAGACTTCCATTAAGGAAAGCTATTTTGACGTTCATTTGTCATATTTTGTAATCAAAATGAGCGACAATGGATAAGAGAATCCGGATAGACTTAAGCATGGCTACCGGCGAAAAGTATGGCTACCGGCGAAGAAGTTTCCTCATAATCGATCCCTTCTTTCTGAATGAACTCTTTAGCAACAAGCCTAGCTTTGAAGGTTTTAACCTTCTCATTTTCTCCTCTCTTTCTCTTGTAGATCTACTTGCATCCAATGAATTTTATCCCTTCGGGTGGTTCTACAAGTTTCTAGACCTGATTGGAAAACATAGATTCTATCTCTAAATTAATAGCCTTTTACCAAAGATCTACATTTTCGTCTTGAAGTGCTTCATTATAGTGGGAGGGTGCTTCATTATAGTTACCAGGATCCTGTCAAAAGACTCTCCCAACAACATATACCGGTCAGGTTGATGAACAACCCTCCCACTACGACGAGGCTAACACGCTGTGCAGAATTAAAACCTCGTGCATCAGCACCCTATTCTTGATTTGCACCTGTCTCGATAATTCTCCCACTACAACGAGGTAATGGGATATCAATGACTTATTCTTCTATTCTACTGATATTTTCTCTCAGTTATTCTAGAACAATATTGCTTTTGGGCCTATGATCCATAGTATAATCCTCTTTCAAGAATTGGGTTTTGGTGCTAACAATGACCTTATGATCCTTAGCATTATAAAACAGACCACCCTTCATTACCTTGGAATACCCTACAAAGAAACAAACTTCTGTCATTGGTTCCAATTTTCTCGCGTTTGCTTTCAGCACATGTGCTGGACATCCCTAAATCCGAATGTGTTTCAGACTAGGCTTACGCCCGATTCACAATTCTATGGGAGTAAAAGGTACTGACTTAGAAGGTACTAAGTTCAGAATGTAAGCCGCTGTCTCTAAAGTGAGTCCCCAAAATCAATTGGGTAAACCTGAATAACTCATCATAGATCTTACCATTTTCATAAGAGTCCTATTCATTCTTTCTACTATACCATTCTGTTGCGGAGTGCCAGGTGCAGTCAACTGGGATGTAATCTCCTCTGATGAGAAGTAGTCTTTAAACTCTCCAAAGAGATATTTTTCACCACGGTCGGATAGTAGTGATTTGATACTTTTATCTAGACGCTTCTTTGCCTCCGCCTTAAATTCTTTGAATTTCTCAAAGCATTCAGACTTATGGTGCATTAGGTAAATGTATCAATACCTTAAGTAGTCATCAATGAAACTAGCGAAGTACTCAAAGCCACCTCTCGCCCGAATTGTTATAGGACCACACATATCAAAATGAATCAGCTCCAACGGTTCTTCAGCTCTATAACCTTTGGCCGAAAAGGGCCTCTTGGTCATTTTACCTTCTGAGCAAGATTTCTAGACTGGAACTGCCTTCACTTCCAATGAACTCATAAGTCCATCTGCTACCAGTCTGTTTATTCTTTTTAGATTAATGTGACTCAAGCGTAAGTGTCAAAAAAATGTTTGGTTTATTAAAGAACGAAACTTTCTCTTATATGACAAATTAGATGTGTTATTCATTTCAGTCAATTATAGTGTAGGAGAGATTAGAGTAATAATATAAAGATCATCCACTAATGTAACAGAATAGATAACCTGTTTATTATCCTTAATAACCACAAAGATATTAAAATAAACCAAATATCCATCGTTAGCCAATCTAGAAATGGAAACTAAGTTCCTTCTAATGGCAGGTATATAAAGACAATATCTCAATATTAAAATCCGATCTCTACCAAAATTGAGAGTGACATCTCCTACTGCAACTGCTGTTACCTTTGTATTATTGCCCATATACAGGTGAATCTGCCCATCACTAAGTTGTCAAATTTTTTAAAATCCATGTAATAAATTACAAACATGATTAGTGGCTCCCGTATCTACACACCAGGTACCAGAAGATAACATCGCTAAACATGTTTTCACAATCAGTGAACAGAAATTACCCTATTTGTTATGCATTTTGAGAAATACTGGACATAGCCTTTTTTGGTGCTGGGTCTGATTGTAGTGAAAACATCTACTTTTGGGCTTTTTCACACTAGTTCGTGGCCCACTAACTACTCTGAAAATTGTGTCTCCCTGTTTCTAAACCTTTTTTTTTTCATGCCTTTCGGCCTAGAGAAAGAACCTTTTTCAAAAACAAATACATTTTCTTGTATTAAAATAATATCATTTGTAGTTGAAGTTATATCCAAATTATATTTTCAGTCAACAAAATTCAATCCCGTTAGTTTGTTTTCTTTGAGTATTAAAGCGAGTGGGTTGAAATGCATTTTAATCCTAAGAATCACATAAGTAAAAGAAAATCGTTAATTATGATGAGCAAAACTTTGAATTTATTTTAACTTAGTTTTCTTTACCATTTTAAAATTAATTCGTCAGCAGCTTGGTAACCTAAGAATAGCATGCCTCCATGGGAGAACGTCTATTATCCTTTATAAGACCAGGAAGGCCAATTCTTTTTAATTTTACTATTTAAGCAGCAGACCATGCCAAGTAAAATTAAATAGCTGATATAGTTTTGGTCAAGTATATAATAGCAGTGACTTAGATATGGATGATACTAATTATTTACAATTCAGTGTTAATTATCACTTAATTCCAAATCAATCACTTCGCAATGAACCATTCAGATGGAAAAGTGATCCACACTAGCAATTATCTATAATTATCTCTAAATGAGATTTGTACTAGCGATACCGCAATTAATCTATTCATTGGGGAGGAAGGCCTTACTGTCAACACGCAGGGTTTAATTGCATCGCCTACAAACTGGTGATTGAGACTGCGAAATTTATTTGTGAATAAATTTTCTCTCCCACTTAAAATTTTAAAATATTTTTTTAGAGTTATAAAAATCTATTTAGTTAAAATACATCTATTAATTTCGAAAGTCACACGATCTGAAAGAATCAAACATCTTTCCATGTACACGATTCTAAATATTTTGATTTATCAAACTATATTTTCTTGTTTAAATGCGTAACAAATAAAATTTAATAAATGCACAGTTTTTCTTTCAGCTTTTCAGTTAAGGTAGTGATTAAAGGTACTTATTTATTTTATTTTTTGTTTCATATTTTTTGAAAAAAAAATAATTTATTTCAATTAAATATTTATTTATTTAATTAATTCAAAAATTGAAACTAATTTTCACGTTTTTCTAGGATATTCGATTTTTAAAAAAAATTTAAACGTGATATTTTATAAAAAAAATTAGATTATTTAAAGTTTTTTCAT
>JAOTRH010169007.1:0-12490 GCA_034768845.1 Heliamphora exappendiculata | reverse complement strand
GTGGCTATGCTTAAGTCCATTCGGATTCTCTTATCTATTGTTGCTCATCTCGATTACGAGATTTGGCAAATGGACGTTAAGACGGCATTCCTTAACAGAAGTCTTGACGAGAGCATCTATATGATGCTGCCAGACGGGTTCATGGGAAAGAGCCAGGAGCACATGATGTGCAAGCTTAAGAAATCTATTTATGGGCTTAAGCGAGCATCAAGGTTTTGGAACACTCGATTTGACCAGGTGATTAAAAGTTTTGGCTTTGATCAGTGTCCTATCGAGTATTGCGTGTACTGGAAGTGCACGGGCATAAAGTGGCATTTTTAGTCATTTATGTTGATGGCATTCTCTTTATCAAAAACGATGTGGGGTTGCTATCTTCGGTCAAGGTGTGGTTATCGAGTCAATTTGACATAAAGAACTTGGGAGAAGCGGGCCAAATCCTTAGGATCAAGCTCATACGAGATCCATCACGTAGGATGTTGGGCTTATCCCAAGCCCATTATAATGACTTGATTATTGATCGATTTGGCATGAAAAATTCTAAGAAAGAATTTATTCCTTTCAGACATGGAATTACTCTATCTAGGGATCAGTGTCGTAGGACACCTCAGGAGATAGAGAGGATAAAAGGTATTCCTTATGCTTCAGCAGTTGAAAGTCTCATGTATGCCATGCTCTGCACTTGACCAGATATCTGTTATGCCATAGGCATGGTAAGAGGATATCAGTATAATCTAGGAAAAGAGCATTGAACTGCAATAAAAAATATACTCAAGTACTTAAAAAGGACTAGGGAGTATATGTTGGTGTACCAAGCTGATAGTGTTATACCTTTTGGATATACAGACTCAAATTTTTAGGCAGATAGAGATTCTAGGAGGTCCACCTCGGGCTATATTTACCTTAGGAGGTGGAGCCTTCAGTTGGAGGAGCATGATGCAGTCTTGTATTGCTGACTCTACCATGGAGGCTGAATATGTTGTAGCTTCATATGCAGCTAAGGAAGCGGTTTGGCTCAGAACTTTGTAATGGACTTGGATGTGGTACCCTCGGTACAATCGCCTATTGCACTCTATTGTGATAACAGTGGAGCGATTGCGAACTCGAAGAAACCAAGAGTCCACAAAAGGGGAAAGCATATTGAGAGGAAGTATCATCTCATCCAGGAGATCGTGCAGTGTGGAGACGTGGTAGTTTCCAAGATAGCATCTGCGGATAACCTAGCGGATCCTTTTACTAAGGCGTTGTCTTCGAAAGTTTTTAATAATCATGTAAAAGGGTGAGGTGTCAGGTGTGCTCCTGCATGACTTTGAGTATAAGTGGGAGATTGTTAAAAATGTATACTAAAAAGTTATTCTTTTTATGTATTTTATTCTGGATCCTTGGCATATTAATGAGAAACAATTGAGATGGTTTTGCATTTATGGTTTCATATTTATAATTGTGATATATGAATGCATAGTCCGTATATTCTATCCAGTATTTGACTCGATGTGTGCTGCACGAAAGATCGAGTCCAAGGTTCTGATAGATTATATAGGTAGGCTCACAATCGTAATGGATTTGGACATTCCATTGGTACGATTATAGCACATCGTTATATAGCTGGTCTTGGTTAGATCGAACGGATCGAATTCAGATTTTTGGAATTCGATGTTCGCGCTCGATGTGTTAGTACACTTGGAGTATATTGAGCGGGATCAACGAGATGATCGATTCTATACTGACTATATGAATTGATCCCCATCCCGTATTATCATATATTGCACGAACTCTTAATTCTGAGTAATTGATTAATTGTGTTCAAATGATGTCCAGTACTTTGAGTCGTCAATGGTTGAGATTTTTTCCATAAAATCAATAATACCGATGAGTTGGGTATTGGCATTATTTGTCCGATGATTGATAATCAGCTGACGGAAATCACCTCCTATTTAGGTTAAAGAGAACCCCCTCGTGTGCTTTGCTTATAGGTTTGATTATGCAAAATCTGTACAGTAGATCTTCGAATTCGGTATATCAAAAGGTTAAGCGGTGCGGTTGCGATGAGAAGAGGATAATTACATTGGGTTGTCAGTAACCTAATTTATTTATCAGAAATTCATATCTTAAACGTGGGGAGAATTCAGTACATTTGATAATTGAAAACTCAAGACATAATTTGAGTTAGAGTCGGGAGTTCAGTCAGGACCTTTAGTGGAATATGTTCTAGTTCGTACATGAAAGGTTCTAGCTCGGGGACAGAGTTAGGGATATCCGATTTTCTCGTACGGTTAGCCCAAGTCCTATACTTCCTCGTGATCCCTCACGTAACCCTTTATACACACGGATATTTTTCTTATTGGTTTCAGTAATTATTTAATTTAATTTGAATGCTAGTATTACCGCTGGTGACATTCAGGAATTAAATTAAATTAATGAGTGGCAGTTTTGATTTTTGGTACACTTAGGGATTACTCCCTAAGTGGCCGGCCCTAAAAAATGATGGGATTGATTATTTATATTAAGCATATCTCTTTATATCCTATTAGAAAAGAGAGAATATACTTAATATAATTTTGATATATTCTTATATATTAAAAAGAAGACTAATTAATCAAACCCTAACCCTAATACTCCTACATAGACGCCGCCCCTTCTCCTATTTGGCAATTAATTTTTCATTTTTAGAGATTATTGTGTGAGAAGAAACCAAAAGAAGGAAGAACACTTCGATCGGAATTGGTGCCCACACATCGTGATCGTCGTAGTGTGTCCGGGTCATACGTGAGAAGATTGCAAGGTCGTCTTCAACGTATTCGGGATTTTTCTTGAAACTTTTCGACAAGTTTCATAAAGGTATTAAACTATTAAAATCATTATTGTTTTCGTTTTTCATGAAAATTGCATACATCGTTTTTTACGGTCACGACGTCGAGTCAAATTTATATTTTTCCGCTGCGCGGCTCCCTCTCCAACACTGTGAGCAACACACCCAACACATATCTCTCAAGGACCTCGTTCCCGTCCATCAAATTCACAGCACTATTTTTAGGAAGACGTTCCATCCTTGAAACTATACATATCATCCTACCAGATATCATGCCACAGTTAAGGAAAAGCAGTAAAAACACAGATAAAGGTAACAATTATAGACTCCTGCCCATTACTCTAGTCCTTAACCACTTAAGGCCTACTAGGTAATGACAAGTTCTATACGGAGCTACAACAACAACGCCATTCATGGAGGCAACCGACTCCCTTTATGGATTTCCACAACCGATGGAAGAGCATCCAATATCACGTTTACGGGAATCAACCAGAGGGACTGTAACGAACCCACTTTGCGCACACAACACAAGGATCTTCTCGGGCTTTCACCGAAGGACCACTGCTCCAACTAACATATTCTCGGGCTTTAATCGAAGGACCACCGCCCCATCTAACATTTCTTGGGCTTTCACCGAAGGATCTCAATCCCATATAATGCATGCCACCCATGCAATTCAACGCAGGCAATCCGTGCAACACACACAACACACGTAACCCGTGCAACACACGCAACGCACGCAACCTGTGCAACATGCACCACATGCATTGGCTTTTCAGAGCCCACATGTACATGCCTATAAACCATGAGTTTTAAAGCATAAACCATGTAATTCCCTGACGTAATCCGTACTTAAATAAATAGTTATAAATGCACATAACCAGATATAACTTCACATCATGACACTACCCGCCATACAACCCGACACGACATCACATGCCACACACCCGTCATCCGTTAACACGAACGATCCGTCCACACACTGGGATAACCAACCACAAAACTAAGCCTAGCCCGAAGGCCAACACCAAAACCATAAAACCCCAGGTTCTCAAAAACCAACATCTTTTTTCGAAAAGACCCATGGGCCCTAAACACGCCCAACAAAAACCCAACGGTGAATAAACACCACGCACCGAACCGTGCACCAACACCCACGTCAAATCATGCACATCACCTAAGGATGACACCCAAAAAAACACCCGAGGCCACTACACGACTCTCGAAATCACAACACGATCAACCGAACCCCGAAACCCAACCCACCAAACCACAAACACAATACTGCCCAAGTTCAGTCGACTAGAGCCTAACTCCCAGTCGACTGAACAACACACTGGAAAAGCCCAGAAAGCCCAAAACACATGGTTCAGTCGACTGACCCCACGGTCCAGTCGACCAAACCCAAGAACCAAGATCCAGTCGACCGAACCTCACGGTCCAGTCGATCGAACTGAAGTAGAACAGGTTTTTGAGCTACGGGTTCAGCCTTCTAAACCTTGAATTGAAGCCTCCAAACTCCCATCTGACACTCTTGAACATTCACACACCTAAGCCTAACAGCAAGACTATAAAAGAAACTCTCGACACCCAATTCCGTCCACCGAAATCGCCGAAAAAATGGTTTTTAGCCCAAAAACCCAACTTTTACAGAAAATTAGATCTACAGTAATCTAACCGTTAAAAACACACCTGATTACACATAGCACCTTATATGACATGAGGGTCTAGGATCCTACCTTGGTGAGTTGAAAACTCGATGTCTCGAACCACGTGCAAAATTGAACTTCGTCAGAATGAAAATCTGCCCAGATGAACACGTAGCCCACTGTGCCAATGACAAGGATCCACTGTTGGATCGTTGAAAATCGAGCCCTGGGCCCCCAAGAATTTAGAGAGAAGGAAGAGAGAAAAAGAAAAAACTTACTGGAGAAATTTTGAAAAAATCTTTTGAAAATATTTAACTCCAGATATTTATAAGCCTCTAAAATAATTTTTTTTTGAAATTTTTTAAAATTCACACAACACCCAAATTTTTTTTTGAAATCTTTTGAAATTTTTTTAAAATTTTTTTCGGAGAACGCCGAAAAAGAAAACAGGTCAAGGTCTCACATTTCCCGACCAACACTCTGGTCGGTAATATAGGCATTTGCCGACGAACATGATTAGTCGCAAAAACAATTTGGTCGGTAAGAAAGAGGCATTGACAACCAATTCTTTAGTCCGCAAAGTGCAGAGACCTTTGCCGACGAAACCATTAGGTCGGTAAAAAGTGCTATTGGCGACCAAAAAGTATCATCGGCAAAAACCTTTAAATTTTTTAAATGCCTTTCACCAACAAGCCCATTTGGTCGGCAAAAGTGTTTTGGCAACCGAATAGTGTCATCGGTAAAAACTTTTAATTTTTTTGAATTTCTTTCATCGACAAACCCATTTGGTCGGCAAAAGTGTTTTTCCGATTAAATTATTTAGTCGCCAAAAGTTATTTTTCCCAATATAATATTTTGGTCTGAAAAAAATTGACAACGATAATAATAATAATAATAATAATTATAATAATAATAATTATTATTATTATTCATAACTCTATTAAAAAAAGTACTAATTAATACAAATAATTATCAATTCACGAACTAAACCTGTGATCCATATAAAAATAAATTTATAATCAATAATTTATATATATTCAAAACGACGATACGTAATACTTATTAACTATTGCATCACAAAAGTCTTTATAGAACAAACTATCGACAATTCATAAAGTAAACATGTAACCTGTGTGCATACAAAGATTAATAAAAAACTTACCATTTATTCTAAAATCATAAATGTTATGAAACAAATTAAATCACATAAACTACCACCTTAATGCACTCTTAGTACGTTCATTAAATAAAACTTCAATAGGCAGAAGTACCAAAAAATTAAAATTCTTTACTCATTAAAATTAAACTTCAATAGACAGGTTTTGTAAACGGTTGATGATACTCGACATCAAGTGTTTACCACTCGTCTGATAGAGTCATCCCCATCATCTCATAAATCTTCCTCCAAGCTGTGTTAGATTCTTAGGTTGCATCAATTAGAATATTAAACTATTAGTAAGTGAGAGTATATCTCATCCTTTTTTTTTTCAAAGAGAGTATATCTCATCAATCCTCTAAGAAACTCCTAAACTCAACTTATTTAAAAAATCGTTGCATCCCAAATTTAAGAAAAAAAAAATATACTAAGTGTAAAACCTAAAACAATTCAGCAAAGTTTTCTCTGTTTTTCGAATTATCCCAAATTATCAAATGACCTATCAAATGCAAACAACATAATATACTTAGGTACAGCCTGGATCTCAAAACCCAATTGAAATTAAAACTACTTACTAACTATTCGTCTCGATTTTATAACAATTATACTAATCTCAGAGAGAATTAAACCATACAGTATTAAACCATACATGAATTTCATTACATACTCATCATATATATATTCATCCAAGACAATTTCATCATTCTCAACCTGGGTTTGAAACTAGAATATTTTAAGCCGTTTAGTAGCTATTTTTAGTTTTTGCCCCCATTGAGCGTGTCGTTTTTGTTATCATTTTCACAATTTAAGCTCTAAAACTCTATGCGGGTGTCAGATTGGAGTTCCATTGATTTGTATAAGTTTGTTTAGATAAGAGAAAGGTGCTCGTGCAATTTTTCAAGCCGTTCAGTGGCATTTTTTAGTTTTTATCCCCCAAACGGGCTGTTTTCATTAATTTTTTCACATTTTAAACTATAAAACTCTACACGAGTGTCGAATTGGAGTGCAATTGGTTTGTACAAGTTTGTTTAGACAAGAGGGAGGTGCTCGTACAATTCCCGATGCCGTTCAGTGGCTATTTTTAGTTTTTTCCCTCTGAATGGGCCATTTTTGTTAACTTTTTCACATTTTAAGCTGTAAAATTCTACGTGAGTGTCGGAATGGAGTGTCATCGATTTGTACAAGTTTGTTGTGACAAGAGGGAGGTGCTTGTGCAATTTTTCAAGCCGTTCAATGGCTATTTTTAATTTTGGCCCCTCGAATGGGCCATTTTCGTTAACTTTTTGTACATATTAAATTCTAAGACTTTACTTGGGTGTCGAATTAGAGTGCCACTGGTTTATACAAGTTTGTTTAGACAAGAGAGAGGTACTCTAATTGTGGTTCATCAATGTTGCGGTTCTCGTCATGATTTGGTACACGGTGAGGTTGACGATTTGGAACAGATCCCCCATGGTACAACCAAGTTCCCTCACAAGTAGGTATGATTTAATTCATATGCTCCTACAATGCTCAATATAATAGTTCATTAACAGAAGTAAGAAACTCCAGGTGCAATTGTATTCATTGCACTGGAATTTGATTATAGTTAGAGAACATGGTATCTACAAGTTGTTTAAAGGGGAAAAATCAAAAATAATATTATATAGTGGAGATGCAGCATCTCAAATTCTAAGAATAATAGATGGCAAATGTCACGCTCCAAAACCCGGGGTCGCGTGAAAATCCACCATACACCAGTTTTATATGAAAATATAGGCTTTCATACATCAAAATTCGTCTGTTGAAACATATAAAAATTCAACCGAAGATATCTTTCATAAATATAAAGACAACAGTTCAACATGCGTACAATATATCGCCTTATGGTGTACAAAACCTGCCTTCAGGAACAGGCATACCAAAAAGAAAGAAAACTGTAAAAGTATTCCACCACCACGGGCACCACCATGCTACTCCTCATCCACATCATCACCTAAAAATAGTTTTACAGAAAATTCTCGCCCGTGAGCCGAAGCCCAATAGAAAATAGATAATAAGCCATAAAGCAAAAATATACAATCATATAGTGGGAGCGAACTCAACAACACAACCAATATAGGTTTTCCATCTAAAACCCTCAAGTTTTCCCATCAGACCACAAGTCTCCCAAAAATGATTTTATTAACATAAAATCCTATTTTCATCCTTAAAACTATGTGATGCAGATATTGCAAATACCCAACCACAATTAAGGAAAAATAGTAATAAAAAGCATCGTTCCCTCGCGAAATGTACCATCGCGGCAAAAAAGAATGGGATCCTATGTATCGACTCTATCACAAGGGGACAGAGGTCACAACTGTAGACTCCTGTGTAGTATCTAGCCCCTAGATATCATGGTATCACCAAGATACACACAGGTTCTATACGAAGCACCATGAACGTACCACTCAATTTACGAGTTATGACCCCGAGGGAGATGAGCACCCATCCGCCTCAGTTTACGGGAACTACCCCGAAGGACCTGAGTACCTACTCTACGCACATTTTTAGACTTACACCGAGGGTAACTCGTGCCACATACACATCATCCTGGTACATCTAGATAATCTTCTAAAAATATTTCTCAAATCGGTACATTATACATGTACACAAATCCATCCCTCAACAGGAGATCAAAACAAAACATTTCCACAATGTTTTCCCCAAAAGAAGTTATACAATGCATGTATAAGCATGAGATCCAATCCATGAAACCATGAAGATCAAACCAAAACATGTAAAAAAAACATACACATTTTATGAAAACGTTTAGAAAGCCTCAACCCCTAGGGTTACCTCCAAGCCTCCAATAAACACGTTTCTCCCAAAAGTTTTCGTAAAAACCTCATTTGCAAACCAACCTTGGCCCAAACAAACCACCCGAACCATCAAAACCAACACCAATCAGACAACACAGGACCCCAGTCAACTGGCCCAGGCCCCTAGTCGACTAAAAATCTCACTGGAAAAGGAGAAACCCAACAAATGCAATTTCAGTCGACTGACCCTCCTGGTCCAGTCGACTGAACTCCCCAAAGCATTATTCAGCCGATTGACCTCCATGGTTCAGTCGACTGAACTTTTTCAGATTTTATTTTTTGGCTATGGGTTCACTGATTTTTGCTCCCAAAACTCAAGTCAAACCTCCAAACACCCATCAAACACTCATACAACACCCTCAAGCATCAACACGCCCGAGTCTCGCATCAAAACCTCGAAGGGAAACCCTCGAAACACACTTCCATCCACCAAAATGCCATAAAATAGTTTTAAATCAAAATCAGATCTAAAACATAAAACCACATTTCATGCGTTTTTAAACGATGAAACAGTATAAGATTACATATACAACCCTTATACAGCAGTAGAATCTGAGATCCTACCTCGTTGGGTTAAAAACCCGATGCCTCGATCCACGTGCAAATTCAAACATCGTCGGAATCAAATTCTGTCCGGATAGATGCGTAAACCACGTTGCCGATACTAAAGATCAACAGTTGGTTTATCAAAAATCAAATCCCGGGCCCCCGAGAAGTTAGAGAGAAGGCAGAGAGAAAAAAGAAAGAAACTTAGGAGTTAAATTTTAAAAATATCTTTTGAAAATATCTAACTCCAGATATTTATAGGTCTCCAAAATATCTTTTTTTTTTTAATTTTTGAAATTCACACAGAAACTCTCTATAACCCCAGGAAGCAACCCCGCATGCTCGGTTTAACCAAAACAGGTATCGAAACACATATATGCATTTTAAAGCAAAAATACTAAAGCATGTCTAAAAACATGAAATATGCATATAAATAAAAAAAAACGGTACAGGGTCTCACGGCCAACATGCTGGAAACTGATTAACAGCATTGACCCAACACCTAATTCAAATTGAAAGCGTGAAAATCTCAAATAGTCATGTATGTGTGATATAAGAAAGAAGCAAACCTGGATGACACAGAATATCAGGGAGATGATTTTTGGACTCATCAATAGGACCTACATAGGCTTTAGTAAATACAACCAGCTGTAAGGTAGGTAAGCAAGGAGTAGGCAAGGAGTAGCAGATAGCAAAACATACCAAGTAAGACAGACAAGTGATGGGCTGGAGCATCCGCCATTAGTTGTAGATCATTTGGAGAATTTTTGTAGTGAGAATATAGGGCCATCATCCGCTGCAAGTGTTAGAATATGTAAGCATCAAGCACATGTTGGGGAGAGATGAGAGAGAGAGGGAGAGAGAGGGAGAGTCAGCAGATAAAATAGGTAACCTGCAAAAATAACTCACTATCTTTGTGATAGGAGAAAAGCGTATCCCAGTTAACATAGTAGAGATCACACTCACTCGGTGGAGCTAACCTATTTTTCACAAGATAAGTCATGACTAAAATAAAGGAGACAATCTCCTGTATGTTTTAAACAAATAAGATCTAACCTGTTGATATTAGGAATGTAATTTGCAACATCTAAGCAAAGTAAAGCATGAAGCCAGGATTCGATCTGGATCACCAGATGCGTATCTGATAGATTCACTCATTTGAAGAATTGAGATGTGAGCGAAGTTCCCTAAAAATGAATATAAGGAGTGCATATATGTTTGTTTTATCCACTAGATCCAAATATCTATTATGAACCATGGAACTTGAAGTATGTTTATTGCAGCTTTCTCCAGATCTCCAAGAAAAGCATATCAAAACCTAAAACAAAGCTGAAAACAATGACTTGAATGATATCATCCATCCTCCATATGTAGATGAACGGAGTGACCTCGTCATTCTTGGTATGTGAGGTTGTGTCTGTATGTTTTATGTGCCCACCGCCCGCTACTTTCATATTGAGTGATGACAAAGAGCTATCACTTACATGCTCAATGGAGAATAGTCCTACAAATGTTTGGTTTAAAATGGAAAAAAATAGGCCTCGTGGCAAAATAAACTCATTTATCCTAGAACAATAAATAATCGCAGATATTAGGTTCACTCATAAATACTTTAGTTTTTATTCAAAAGTACTCGTCTATTTATTTGCTTCCGACTTCATAGGACAATATAATAAAAAGAATAAACAGAAAAGACAAACCTGAAAAAAAATACACTTGATTGTAAAAGCAGCACATCGTAAAAGAGGGAGGAGCACAAAATCATATATGACATTCAATTAATGAGGAAACACTGAAAAAATGACCCCAAAAATCGAACTAACTAGTAGGTCAGTACGTGAAGAGAGGTCTCCCTTGTAATAGGAGTAAAAGTGACCCTCGCACAATTGTAATACCTCCACTACTTTGGATGCAAGTCTGAAGATCATCCAACCGATATTGATTTCAAGATATCTAAATCCTCAACTCCACTGTTCTATATTCTTAGAAAATAAACAGTAACAACGAAGCTTGACTTATCATGAGCTGAGATAAGATTATCAAATTTAGTAGAAGCTAATATTGGCCAAAACACCATGATTGTGAAACAATCAAAGTATACTTAAATGAACACATCAATGTGAGTTCAAGGCAAACCAACTACCATAAATAACTAATGCATAACTTAATCCATAGATGTTAATTTCCTGCCAACATGCATTAAAGTATTCCTTAAATAAATATTTTAGAAAATTTTTATAATTAAAAAAAACACAGCTTTAAAATAGTATCCTTATACATAAACCACAACTAAAAAAAAATCTCTTCAATCAAGCTAAAGACACCCGAGACACTGCAAAGTTATATGTGAAACCCGAGACACTACAAAGTTATATGTGAAACCTCTACCCAAAAAGGGTATAACGATTTAAGCATATGTTAGCAAGAAAAAAATATAATGCTTATTTTTATTTATAAAAATGAATAGAACTTAAACATTTAAGTGTTGTAGAGTAATTTTGTAGGGTCACAAAGAGAATAATAGAAGATAAAAATATATGAGGATCATAGGAATGTGGATCAAAATTCTTGACATACAGTGTTTTATTAAAATTATATAAAAAATTAATAAGTGAGGCGTAGAGTATAACGATTGGCATCATAAAATTATACAAACATGAAACCACAGCAGAAATTGATGTGGCACAGGAACCCCATTCTCAACATATTAATGACTGTCATAACGGAACTTGGTGAATGATAGAGTATTGTTAGTTCCACGAAAGGATGACGAGAACCACAATAACACATATTTAAAAACATGAACCCCATTTTCAGGAACCCCATTCTCAGCAAATTTCTCTTCTTTCTAATTTTTAAGCTATTTTATTTTTAGGGAGTTTTTTTGAGTTTTTGTGAAAAACCTCCATAATAACACATTACTGAGGGAAGTAGTTTACAACTTCATTTAAATTGAAAAAAAAACATTAATTTGTTGTTCAAGATATATCAGAATCCATAAAAAAAATTATTAAGTATTTTTATGAATAATAACGCACATTTCAAACTACATCAATGGAGAGAAATGCAGAGGCAACATAGTGGTCGAGGGTTTCGACGGAGATGAGTGATTTTTGTGCCGCCAATCATGAAAGAGGAGGTCTAGGGTTTCGACAGAGGCGGTGTGTGTGTGTATGAGAGACAGAGTGAGTGAGTGAGTGAGAGAGAGAGAGAGAGAAGGTACCAAGACAAGCGGCGGTGGTTGACGGGAGCGACGGCGTCTAAAATCGTAACCCTAGCCTGCGTATTCTCACTTCGGGAAAGGTGATGAAAATAGAGAGGGGTGGGGATGGAAATGTCGGCGGTCACAGTGGTGGCGGGAAGGTGCGTCGCTCGCCTTGCGTGCTTCTCCTCTCTCGGCTTCTCTGAAGCATATCAGCCAAAATCTCACCCCCCCCCCCCCCTCTTTCCTTTTTTTTCTTCTTTCTAGAATATTTTAACCACATCTTAA
>JAOTRH010168996.1:0-12491 GCA_034768845.1 Heliamphora exappendiculata | reverse complement strand
GCCGGAGGTGGGGGGCGAGGTTTTGGTTTTGGGGGTGGTTTTGGGCAGGGATGCCGGTTTTGAGGGCAGTTTTATAGTTTTCGTTAAATTGAACGGAAATTGTAACGGTTGGGATCTCTTTGATGTTAAAATCAAACCTGATGGGGTGTTAATGCAATTTTTGAAACTACATGGGGATTTCTGTTTTTGTCAGAAACCTCAGGGGTTCAGTGAAATTTACCCTAAAATTAATTGCGATTGGGTTGCTCCAGCCAATTATGATTTTGTCATTGGGAATAGTAGTTTTGATGGTTTAGAGAAGTAAAGAGACAGAGATTAATAAAGATAATTAAGTAAATATGTATCTCAAGAAGAAGGATAATTAGGCGTTGGGATTTGAACACCAATTTTTGAACGCGAACAGAAACAAAACTACGTACAAAAAAATAAAAAATAATAAACATCGAGAATTTATGTGGTTCGTCCCACACCGACCTACGTTCACGAGCGGTAGAGAAAATATTTTAATATATTGAATGTGAAAAAGTACAGCACTCGTCTCCCTTCTCTCTACCAGTTAACCTCATAATTTTTCGTCCCACGACCTTATTTCCTAAAGCTCTACTAGTGTCCTATTTATAGGCACATATGTAGAAATCTTAAAGAATTCTAGTCAGCCCATATTACTATAAACCCTATACATAAAGAATTCTAGTGCACTCTTAATTCCACACCAACTCAATTACATATAGACAAAAAATAATATAATAAAATACGAACCCGGTAGAATACAAGACACACCCCAATAATCTCCACATTGGTTTGAATTTTGCAAACTACCTTGAAGATAACTAGCGTTGATGCCGATTCTGCCATCGTCGTCGTCGAATTGCCGTCGAACTACCACACCCAAACAGCATGGCCCACACCTCTATCCGAGGTGCCTGCACCCCAACCCGGGTGCCCTACAAAGCTCACTACTTTGTAGAAGAATATGGCCCAATCTCTCCCCCTTTGTGTACATAATTGGAGAGATCACTGTCACTAACTAAATCAAGAGCAAATGAGACTCGTTTCTGTCGAGGTGTACACATGTCTGTCACGTCTGTTGTATTAGTCTCGTTGTCCGGAGCCTTCCTGTGAACATCCAACAACTGTTGCTCTTGCATCTTGCCGACATTCTGCACGCCATCTGATTTGCTCAGATGCGCACTTGTACTAGCTCGTCGCTTTCGCGTACCCTGCGCCTATTCCATGTATTTTTTTGCAACTGTTGTTCAACCTGATCACCCTTACACTTTTTTTGTGTATGTCGTCTGCCTATACTACTCATCTGATGTCTAACAGTAGCTTTATTTGTCACAACATTCTCTACGAGTCTGTATAAGTTGTCAATCATCTGTCGTTACAGTACATCCATGTTTCCCTTTGAAACCGAAAGAACACCACCTCCAGATGAGAACCCGCAACCTCTCAAATTCAGCATCTCCAGAGAGATCAAGTTCTTCTTTAGATTCGGCACATGTCTAACCCTAGTCAAGATCAAAACGGCCCCATCAAGTCTGGAAAACCGCGATAACCCTATACCGACAATCCTGCTCACTGCATTATTTGTCATCTTGATAGTACCCCTATCGCATGATTGATACGTATCAAAAAACTCTCTGACTTTACACATATGGAACGAACATCCAGAATCTAATAATCAATCTAATTTTCTCATACCTGAAGTAAAAGTGAGCACTTCTGATTCTTCATAATTGAATCTCTCTGTAATTGTTATCTCTGATGATTGTTCTTTTTTCTTATCCGCCTTATACTTCAGACAACTCATCATCAGATGACCTTCCTTATCACAACAGTAGCACTTCCTTTTATAACCTCTTGACTTGGGATGACCTTTCTTCTTGAACCCCTCTTGCTTCACTGTCGCTCTGCCTCTGACTTCCTCATTGCCTGATGCAACCATGATGCCCTCTCCTTGTGATATGTCACTTTTCCTCTTCTTCAACATCTCAAGAAATATGAGAGTAGCAACAACTTCATCTAACCTAAGGGTATTTTTTTAAAATATCAGTGTAGTCCTCAGATGCTCGTATGATGAAGGTAAGAAAATCAACAGGAGAATTGCTTTATCCTCGTCTTTGATCTTCGCGCTAATAGAATCCAATTCCATTAGTATCCTGTTGAACTCGTCCAAGTGCTCTATAAAGTTCACTTCATTTGTCATCTGAAGTGCATATAACTGTTTCTTTAAAGTTCACTTTCATTCATGACTTCCCGAAAAGTGCTATTACTGAGATACAACTAAATTGTGCTGTTCGCCAAGTCCCGCATCTCATCTCACTCTACATCCTTCATTGTTTTTGATTTATCTGACTTATTCCTAAGAGCCTTAATCAGTCTTTCGCACGTCAACATATTCTTCACTATGTACTTCCATAAGGTGAAATTGTTGTGGCCGTTAAAAGAATCAATCACAAAACTCGAATTCTTCAACGCCATTAGATTTGTGTCTGACAATCCCCACAATCTGAACAAGTCGCAATATAAGATATGTGTAATCTTTGTCCCACACAGACCAAATTAATTCTGATTGTATCCGATCGCTCCTGATTGTACCCGATCACACTCGATCAATCCTACTCTATGCCGACCTGTTCAATCCAAATAAACGATATAGAAATTAAAAAATTTGACCGTATCAATGAATCCGCAATGCCAAAAAATCTTAAAAGACACATTCTTCTTTAATTATTTTGTTATATATACAAGCTAACATAGGAAAATAAATACGAACCGTTAATTTCAGTCGTATAACTACATTGGATTAAAACTTCTTCAATCAAATGCCCTAAACCCCCTATACCCAAATATGGTAACTACTAAATGTGCATCAATGATTATAACTTTAACAATTTTTGTGCCAAAATAATTCCTATTGTTGATGATTGAAGCTTCTGTTGCAGATTTTAAAAATTTTGTGCCACACAAAATAAAAACCCAATCCTTGATTATTTTTTTTTTTGTGCGAATAAAAATAATTTATAATTTATACGATAAGAAATCAAAAAAATATACCTTATTCAAATTATTCACCAAAGTTTTGAATCTTCAACTGTCGTTTTTTATTCAACTTGTTGGGATTTAAACATCAATTCCCAAACGTAAACGTAAGCAAAATCACACAAAAAAAATAAAAAATAATAAACACAAATAATTTATGTGATTCGGTCCACACCGACCTACGTACACGAGCGAAAGAAAAATAATTTCACTAATGTTGATTGTGAAAGAGTACAGCACCCGTCTCCCTTCTCTCTACGAGCTAACTTCATAATTTTTTGTCCTACGACCTTATTCCCTAAGGATCCACTAGTGTTCTATTTATAGACGCACATATAAAAATCTTAAAGAATTCTAATCAGCTCATATTACTATAAACCCTATACAGAAAAAATTCTAATAAACTCCTAATTCTATCCCAACTCCATTACATATAGACAAAAAATAATATAATAAAATACGAATCTAGTAGAATACAAGATATAACCCAATATTAGATTGTTTTATCGATATATGATGATTCTCTTTAACTTAATGTTAGTTGAAGGGAGGCATATGTAATTATGTCAAATTATGGAGCTCGTTCTAATAAACTCAATTGTCAAAGGAGGTTATTGTAATTTGACCTTAGATTATTGGTTTGATTTTTCTATATTCTGTTTTAGATTTCTAACCCCCTGCACAAATTTATTTAATTTCCAAATTAACACAACCTAAAAAAGTTTTGAAAGTACTTGTAAATCCTGAATGTCCATAGTAATAATATAGAAGCTAATCATATGGTCTAGCTTTTAGGGGCATGTTTGTTTGTAGTATATGAGGGTAGGATTGGAAAATAAATTTAGCGGGCACCATATATCCAACATTTGGTTGGACAAAGAGTTTCGGATATGCAATCTGAAATGCAACTATATCCCCAGAAAAAGCAATATCCCAGGAAGATTGGTATTTGATGTACAGACCTTACAAAAAAACCATTTAGCCCTTGTTCTTTTAGTCCCCATCTTCCACCATTCTTCTTCGTTGATTTTTAGTTCTCAAAAATAGTGTGCTCAATATTTCTCTTAGGGTTAAATATGAAAAATTACATCCTATTTTATAAAATTATGTACAATATCTATTTATATTCACTCATAAACAAATAAGTTATTTGATATTTCTAAATAATAGATATCTACCGTTATATTCATTATATTCTTGTGACACTCCATCATGCATCGATAGAAAATAAAAAATAAGTCTAGTATATAATAAAATTTATGGGTTATTACTAATACTTGACTTAAGTATTTTTTACTATATTGTTAGATTTTTTATTCAAGTTATTAGATCAGTACTCTACTTTGGCTACTATAAATAAAATCAAAGCCAACCCTGGTTCATTGCAGGATTTCGTAGTTATATACTTTGTGCACGTTAATGAGTTAATTTGCGTCCCTTAATGGGCTACTATTCACACTTCAAAATTCTCAATCCCACATCGGTGGAATATAAAAAATATGTCTGGTATATAAATAAATTTTCAAACTACTACTAATAACTTGACTTAAGTATTTTGGGTCATGTTGTTAGACTCTTTATTAAACTTATTAAGGTAGTAGTTTACTTAGATCGTTATAATTTTATATCTACCTCTATATTTGATGATATTTTATATCAACTATTTTATCTCTAAACTATCAAATTAACCCCTAAAGACTTGAATACATCTGGCATTTAGGTGCAAATTGTGATGCATCTCATTTTCAAAATTTAATAGAAAACTGTAAGCTTGTTTGGCAATCGGCTTTAACTAGCTTTAAATCGGGCTTTTTTGCTTAAAGCCACTTTAAGCTAAAAAGACAAAAAGTTCATTTGCTTGGGACGTAAATGGTTTTCAATACAAAGGCTTTAATTAGCTTTAAGTCAAAAGGCAAAAAATTTTGCTTAAAACTATTATGATTTATAAAAATTTATTTTTAGATAATTTTATATTTAATATAGGTTTTGTTTTTGATAGATTTTGATGAGTAGATTTTTTAAATAAATTTTTTTTTATAAAAAATTATAAATGTATAATAAAAGTTATGATATTTTTTCAAAAGTTATGAAAAAATTATATAAAAAACAAATAGGCTAAAATCCTTTTGAGTTGAAAAACAAATTTTTTAACTTTTTAACTTTTAAATAAAAAAGCAAAAAGTCAATTTTAAATCAATCGCCAAACGAGTTAGTCAACCTGGTTTGTAATAAATTTTAGCCATTTGGCCTTTTCTTGTTTTTTAATTTCTTTTTCGATTTTGCTAAACAACGCCCAATGGTCGTGGGCGTTGTTTAAGGAGAGAGAATTGGGCGCCAACTCAGCCCATTTTTTTTATTAAAAAAAAACACTAAAGCAGTGCACAACCACGCTACACCCATACCGTCGCCACCTCTGTTCATTTCTGTCGTCGCCGTCGCAGGCGACCCGTCGTTGCCTCACCACCTCCAGCTCCGTTCTCTCTCTCTCTCTCTCTCTATATATATATATATATATATATCAGCCTCCACCACCGTCGTTAACAGCCACCGATCCCCACCACGTCGTTGCCGGACAGAGAGAGAGGGGGGGGGGATATCGAAAGAGAGAGAGAGACGCAAAGTGGGACGAGAGAGAGAGAGAGAACGGAGTTGGAGGCAATGAGGCGGCGGCGGCAACGAAAATGAACGAAGGCGGCAGTGACGGCTGCCGGAGGTGGCGACGGCGAGGGTGTGGTGTGGTCGTGCGCTGCTTCAGTATTTTTCTCTTTTTTTATTTTTAAAAAAATAGACTGAGTTCGGCGCCCAATTCTCTCTCCTTAAACAACGCCCAGTGGGCGTTTACCTTTTGCCTTACTTTTTTCATTTTTTGAATATTTGTTTTTGATTGGTCTTGAAAAGAGAAATTTTAAACGAAACGTTGATGAGAAGTCTAATTTATAGATAATTTACTATTTTTCATATAGTATAAAATTTTTAACGATTAAGATCCATTCTCATTAAGGTTTTAAAGCACAATATCTTTTTGGGACAAAAATACTATATAACACAAATATATTTATATATCTTTTATTGAAAAAAGTGTAAAAAATATAAATAAATTTATCTGCATTATTGAAAGCACATATAAAGAATACAGATAAATTTATCTGTGCATTTTCAAAATATGTATAAAGAATACAGATAAATTTATATGTTTGTATTATATGTGTTGATATGCAAACAAATAAATTTATTTGTTAGTAATAAATAAATATACAGATAAATTTATCTGTTTGCAGAGTATTTTTGAAAGAAATCACGCAATTAGATTTTGCGTGCTAAAATTTTAGTTGATGGACCTTATGCGTTAAAACTTATTTTTTTGAATTTTTGGTTGAAAGTCCTAATTTTAAAACTAAATGTTTTGATTAAAATATTAAAAAAATTTATTAAAAATAAAAATAAAGAATAAAAGTTTAGTTTATTAATTTATCTTGGATTTTTAAGTTTTTCTAGTTGGACTCCCTCAGAGAGAATTTTTGAAAAGTAAACAAATCTGGATCAAATAATAAGAAATTCACTAAAAAAAATAAACAATATAAAATATTTTAATAAGCCAATATTCCAAATCAAAACTCATTTCATAAGAGATGCCCTAAATCCTCTTATACAAAAAGCTAAAAATCATTGAATGTGTATTTTGTATTTTACAAACTAATATGATTGTGATTTTTTAATCTATATATATTTGGGCCAAGGTGAAGTTGTAAACTTACTAGGTTGACCCAACTTGATATAGAGTTTTATAATTAATATGGGGTTAAAATTTTTAGAATTTAACTATAAAATGAAATTTTATAATTCTAATAGATGTGTGACGAGTAAATAATATGGGTAGAAATTTAAGAAAAGACAAAAAATATTTGATCTCTCGAAGTGACTGTTGAATGGAAAAACGTAATTTATTTCAAGATTCAAGTTATAAGGGTAAGATTTTAAAGTATTTTTGATTTCATAATTATATAATTTATGATTATAATAGATTTTCTATCTCGTTCGTACACATATATATGTTATATCAAATTACATAAATTATTATATAATTTTGTGTGTGCGCGCGCGCATGACTGTAGTTCTGATTGTCTTTTGAGATTTTAATTTTGATTAAGTTTCAAAAGAAATAAATGAAAAATCATTAAACAAGTTTTTTCTTTGGCAGTTGTATGAACTTAGAAAGATAAAATTATGAAGTCGACACTTGCTTTATGTTTATCACAGGAATAATTATGGTACACACGTAATAAGCCTGAAGATAACGAAAGAAAACTCCCTTATTTGTCGGACACGTTCAAATTCAGAAGGTTGACTTTTATTTATTTACTTTTTTTAATGTTAAGTTTTTTTTAATTGAAATGAACCGAATAAGAAATTGAAAAGGAATAGACATAGGTCTCTTTTGGATAAATGATTTATTTATTGTGAGATAAACAAAAATATAAATAAGTAAGTTCGTTTGGCTATTTTAGTTTGTAAGTGACTTATTTATTTATTTACTTATTTTTATTTATTTAATTTATTTTTACTTATTTGTTTAAATAAGTAATAATATTTGGTTTAAATTTTGTTTAAAAGTTGTTTATTTGACTTATTAACTTAAATTTTACTTATTTTGTAAATTAAAAAAATTACTTATTTAACTGTTCAGAAGTCAAATAAGCTAATAAGTCATTTATCTAAGCAGATCCAAAGAATACATACTTATTTGAAAGATTTTATCTCATTTGGAAAGTGATTTTTTAACTTATGTTAATTAATTTTTTAGTAACTATTTTTTAAAATATCATGTTTTCAATTTTTGTTTTTTCATCGGTCAAAATAAATCGAAAAGATAAAAAAATTAATAAAAAATAAAATAAAAATAAACCAAATTACGGTTAGGTTGATCTACTTGAACAATCATGCCACGTTCTGATTCATATGATTTGATTTATTCTTTAATCAAGTTATCTCACCTTTGACTCAGCATGATTTTATCTTTAGCCCTACCCTCAACTTGGAAAAATTATTAAAATTTTGGAATATAATAATATTTATGTATTATTTTTAATAAATAAAAAAAAAGCTCATTACATAATAAGTGGTTATTATTGTTTTCCACTTGAACAACATAGTTAGTCCCAAAATATAATCGCCTTGTTTGTCAACTTAGTTTTAAGTCAGATTTTATTACTTAAAATCATTTTAAGACCAAATTGTTTAGGTGATTTTAAGTTAAAAGCTAAAAAACTTTTGCTTAAGTTTATTATATGTTTTAAAATTTATTTTAAAATAATTTTATATTCAATATAGATCTTATTTGATAAATTTTAATTAGTATATTATAAAAAAATTTGTATAATAAAAGTTACAATTTTTAAAAAAAAATATATAAAAAATATGTAAAAACAGAAAGGTTAAAAGTTTATAAGTTGAAAAATAAAATTTTGTGACTTTTTAAAATTTATGCAAAAAACAAAAAAAATTAAAATCGATTGCCAAGCTAGGCAAATATTTCAACACCATTGAACAATTATCACATGGACTGAAATGACCATTGGCCAACTAGGAGTTTGGGATATTTATTTATTTATTTATTTTATTTTATTTATTTTTGTTTTTAGTAAATTTTATACTTTTTAGTTAAATTATAATATTTTTTAATTTTTCTCATTGAGATAAATTAAAAAAGTAAAAAAAAATTCATCACAAGATAAATTTTATAAAAAAAAACAAAAATAAGTTAATATCAACAAGCAGATAAACTTATCTGTTATTATGTAAACAGATAAATTTACCTGTCTACTTATTTATATAAAATAGATAAAATAACTGCTTATTTATGCCTAATAAATAAAATAATTTATTTTATCTATTTTGCATAACAAACAGATAAATTTATTTATTTGCAAATCAACACAGATAATGTAAATAGATAAATTTATCTATCTATTTATTTATACTTAATAAATAAGTTTTTTTATTTGTATATTAATACATATAATATAAATAAATAAATTTATTTGGGTTAATATATATAAAAAAATACAAAAACTTAATTTTAACTAGGCTTAAAATCAATTAACAACCAAGGCAAATATTTCAACACCATTACCAATTATCACATGGACTGAAATGACCATTGGCCAACTACGAGTTTGGGATATTTATTTATTTAGTTTATTTTTATTTTTTTGTAAATTTTATATTTTTTTGTTAAATTACAATATGTTTTAATTTTTTTCATCGAAATGAATTAAAAAATTAAATTTTTTTATCACAATATAAAAAAATCAAAAAAGACAAAAATAAGTTAATAAATAAAAATTTCCGTTACTTAAATTTGTTTTCAATGAACTTTTTATTTTTTAATCAAAATTTTTTATTTATTTTTTATTTATCTCATTGAAATGATTAAAAAAATAAAAAAAAAAGTCAAAAAATAATAAAAATTCAGAAGAAATAAAAAAAAATAGAAATTTTAAAATTTAGACCAAACAGGGCGTCATCATCAATGGGGCCCAATCCTGGACAGCTGTAAAGCTTGAACATATCTCAATTAATTCTCACCTGATTTTAGATGGGATGAGATCCTTTCATATTCTCTCCCTTTATCCTCCTCAAGATTTTGTGGATTTGTATGTTAAAAACGATTATTAATCAAATATATTGTTCATCATCTCATCATATAAATTCTGTAAAAAAATTATTCTATGTAAAAGTTAGTTGATCGAGTATCGATGAGTGAATATATATATATATGAATAAATTATATTTTGTTATAAAATAAATAGATTCTATTTAAAACGGGTTATTAAAGTTTAATTCGTTTATTTTATAAAACAAAATCATATCTATTGACATTCAATCAAATAGAATTTTGCATGAATAATTTTTTTTTTACATGGCGTATAAAATGAATAATTTAAATTATCATTATTATTCCATTCTAAACGCACAAAATAAAATAATTTTAAAAAATATGAAGAGTAAAAAGTATAGAGAGTAGCTAATCCCATTAATTTTATAATGGGCTCCTCCTGTTTGGCTAAATTTTAGAAATTTGGCTTATTTTTGTTTTTTTTTTGAATTTTTTTATTTTTTAATTAAAATTTTTATTTTTTTCAAAGATGAAATAAACTAGAAAGTAAAAAATTTTGATTAGAAAATAAAAAAAAATCACTAAAAACGAAAATAAGCAACACAAAATTTGACTTATTAGTTTATTTTGACTTTTTTATTATTATTTTTTTATTTTTTTATATTTTGATTAAAAAAATTATTTTTTTGAATCGTCTCAATAATTGAAGTAAAAAATATAATAAATTAACTAAACGATAAAAAAAATTTATGCAAGCAGTATACATAATTAATAATTTATATATTAATATATATTAATTATTACATTTTTACATACGATAAATTTTGACCTCATATACATAATTATATATATATAATTTATTAGGAATACATTAAAATATTTATGATATAACTAATACTTTATGTATTGTGAATATTTTTTTAATAAGTAAACAATGTAAATATTATTATTAGAAATATTTAATTATATTATTACCATTATTATTATTAAATGATTAATGATATTTTTAATTAATTTTTTGCTTGACGTGTTAAATATAATTTTTTATTAAAAAATTACAATAAGTTTTTATCTTTTAAAAACTAATTTAATAAAATAATTTTAAAATTTTAGAGTTTTTTAATGCTTTAAATCGTCCAAAATCACAGATTGAAATCCCAAAAAATGAATGAATGAATTATTTTTTTATTAGTTCAGAGTCAACCCGCGCAGACCCGTACCTAGCAAATGGGGTGGAATGCGATGAAGATGGGACTGGAATGGAATCGAGAGAAAGATGGAGGATCATGGCAGCAAGATTTAGTGGGAAAGGGAGACTCAAGTAGGTGTAGGTTCATTTATCATCATCGTCGTCGTCGTCGTCGTCATCGATCATCTTCAACTACGCGATCGCGGATTTCTACTTTATTAGATTCTTCTCGCCATATTCAACAATCCACTCACCACTACTGCTGTCGAAAACTGCTTCTCAACTTTTAGAGAACGGATGACTGGAATCGAATATTCACCTTTTTAGGGCAAAGCACTTAAGCGATGTGTAAGGTTTTCCACCACCCATGGAATTTAACCCAAAAAGGTGAGACAACAGAAATATATATATGGGTGCTGTTTGGCTCTGGTTTAAGTTTTGTTTTAAAACTTTTTTTGTTTAAAGTCATAAGAAAATCAACTTTTTTATTTCCCTTACTTTTAAGATTTTGTGTTCAAAACTGAACTGTGAGAAATTTTGTTCGATTCTTCAAAAAGTTTGTTCGATTAAAAATGTCCTAAAATAACTATGCAATTTGATTTTTGATGAAATCAAGGGCAAAATTGGCAAAGCAATCCTTTCAAGAGCGCCACAATGTTCGTTTATTTTTTCAATAGGAATACTAGGGTGACCAAATTAATGTGCTAAATGAGGAGGTGTTTGGTCATGTTTTTGTGACTAATTTTTAGTTTTTTGTTATCGATTTTAATTATAAATTTTTTAAATACTTATAATTTTTACTATATTATTTAATTACTTTTTTTTCTATTTTAGTTATAATTTTTATTAAATATTTATAATTTTTACTACAAGTTACAATTTATAAGTTCTAGCAATAGCATTCTCATATCCTTCCGATATTACATAATTATAAACTTTAAATATAAGTAAAATTTATGCTAAACTTATTATATGTATACTTATAATTATGTCGTATTATTTAGTACCACGACCGCTCTTCTGTCTTATTTTTAATCTTCACTTCCTCTCCCATCAACCAATTCCATTCCAAGTTGATTATTTGATTGGAAAAGTTATTGGGTCACCCAACTCCGGACCACCATCAATAGAATTGGGTTGTGTTTGGCAAAGATTCTGCAGCTAATTTTTAATTTTTTATTATTAATTTTATATATTATAATTTTTTTCAAGCACTTATAACTTTAATTATAAATTAATACATTTATTAAATTAGCACAATACGTGCCACAAACTACAATTCATAAGTTATAAGTTTTCATAGTGCCAAATACTCTTATCGAGAGAAACAACTCCATTTGTCTTTTTTAGAGGTTTGATTATTGTCTTGATAATAGCAATGTTGTGCCCATTCATTGTCTTGGATTTTCCATCCGGACATAGCATGTGCGCGTAAATAATTCGTTAATTTACTTCTATTTATTAATTTGTATTATGCATTGACTCGGGTAATTTATGTAGATGAATGGATTGAATTTAGTACAAAAAATTAAAAAAAATACGTTAGTTGCAGGTTAAATTTTATAAGCCCATTATCAACTCAATACAACCCGCTTAGATGATATATTAGTCATTTTATTCCTCCTTTTGACAAATTTAATA
>JAOTRH010168985.1:0-12491 GCA_034768845.1 Heliamphora exappendiculata | reverse complement strand
ACCCTTAAGGAATTTCGCCCCAGAAATTCACTACAAAGTCACAAGGTGATTAACTCTGGGTATCTCTCACGAACCCCAGATTTAAGCTTCCATGTTACTTCTTTAACCCCGTGATGAAGCCACAGAACCTTGACATACACAATCATTCTCCCCCGCAACACTTGTTCCTTTCTATCCAGAATCTTCACTGGGCGCTCCTCATACGTGACATCCTTAGCAACTCTAAGCTCAGTCTAATCCAGAACATGTGAGGGATCCGGCTCATACCTCCGAAGCATGAAAATGTGAAACACGCTATGTACCGATGCTAACTGAGGTGGCAAAGCCAGACGGTATGCTCCCACCCCAATCCTTTCCAGAATCTCAAATAGTCCAATAAAACGTGGTGATAACTTCACGCTACGACCAAATCTCATCAACCCTCTGCGTGGCGAGACCTTCAGAAACACATGATTCCCCACGGCAAACTCTAACAGTCTCCTCCTCCGATCAGCATAACTCTTATGGTGACTCAGTGCTGTCACTAGGTGCTGACGAATCACTGCAATCTTCTTTGTTATTTCCAGCACTATATCGGGTCCCAAAATAGCAATCTCTCCCACCTCTGTCCAGCAAACAGGCAATCTACATAGCCTACCATACAGAGCCTCATACGGTGCCATTCCAATACTGGACTGGCAACTGTTGTTATATGTAAACTCTGCCTATGATAGATGATCCTCCCAAGAACCCCAAAAATCAAGCACACCGGCTCTCAACATGTCTTCAAAAATCTGGATGGTCCTCTCAGGCTGGCCGTCGGTCTGAGGATGAAAAGCTGTACTAAAAGTTAAGCTCATCCCTAAAGCCACCTGAAGACTCTGCTAAAAGCGCGATGTAAAGCGCGGGTCTCGATTAGAAATGATAGTCACAGGTACTCCGTGTAGTCGAACTATCTCCTGAATGTACAATCTGCTCAGTCGGTCCACTGAATCCTTCACACGAATTGGAAGAAAATGTGTAGACTCTGTCAATCTATCCATTATAACCCAAACAACATCATATCCCTTTGGCGAGCATGGAAGTCTTAATATAAAATCCATAGTGATATTTTCCCACTTCCACTCCGAGATAGGCAATGGCTGTAACAATCCCGCTGGTCTCTAGTGCTCCACCTTTACTTGCTAATAAGTAAAGCATCGAGAAACGAATTACAGCACATCCTCTTTCATTCCTGTCCACCAGAACTTACGGCGCAGATCGTGAAACATCTTCGTGCCTCCTGGATGCACTGCAAGATGTGAATGATGAAACTCATGTAGCACCTTAGCTCGGCATGACTCTGGCACAAACAATCGCCCTGACAACCTCAGACTCTGATTTAAACTCGTCACCCATCTTGTTGTGTTTGTTCCACTGACGATGCAGTCCCGTATCATCTAAGCCTCCTGATTTGTCCTCTGAGCCTCTAACACGAGTGCAACCAATGCAGGCTGTGAAGCTACTGAATACAAGGTTGCACCTCTCCTTGTTTCCCCAAGACAGATCAAACTCCCCAACATCTCCAAGTATGTCCCACTCTCGCATAGCCACAGAAGCTAATGAGCTATGAGATCTCCTACTAAGTGCATCAGCTACGACATTTGCCGTACCCGAATGGTACTGCAAATCAAAGTCGTAGTCCTCCAACAGCTCCATCCATCTTCGTTGGCGAAGATTCAAGTCCTTCTGCGAAAACAAATAATTTAGGCTTTTGTGATTAGAGAAGACCTCAAAAAGCTAACCATACAGATAGTGACGCCATGTCTTGAAGGCAAAGACCACAGCTGCCAACTCTAGATCATGTGTCGGGTAGTTCCTCTCACGTGTCTTCAACTGCCGGGATCTATAAGCTACAACCTTGCCTTCTTGCATTAGAACGTAACCCAAACCCTTATGTGAAGCGTCGCAGTACACTGTGTAACCCAAGCCTCGCTCAGGAATAATCAGCACTGGTGCACTGGTCAATCTCCTCTTTAGCTCCTGGACAGCTGACTCACGGGATTTGCTCCACATAAACGGAACTCCCTTCCGCGTCAAACGCGTCATCGGTGCTGCAAGCCTAGAAAGGTCCTGTACAAATCGTCGATAATAACCTGCCAGACCCAGAAAACTGCGGATCTCAAAAATGTTCTTCGGTCGCTGTCAATCCATCACTGCATCAGTCTTCGACGAGTCCACTGATACCCAATCCTTCGACACCAAGTGTCCAAAGAATCTCGCCTCTGTCATCTAGAACTCAAACTTCTCGAACTTTGCATACAAGCAATGTTCTCTCAGAAGCTGTAGGACAACATACAGATGCTCCACGTGCAAGTCCCTCGCGAGTGAATAAACCAGAATGTCATCCATGAACACAACTACGAAACTGTCTAGATAAGGGTGGAAGATACGGTTTATCAAACCCATAAAAGTTGCATGGGCGTTTGTCAAACCGAACGGCATGACCAGAAACTCGTAGTGACCATAACGAGTCCGAAAGGCGGTCTTCGCTATGTCCTTGCCCCTAATCCTCCACTGGAGATATCCTGACCTCAAGTCAATCTTCGAAAAGCAGTGTGATCCCCTCAGCTGATCAAACAGGTCATCAATCCTTGGCATAGGATACTTATTCTTCACCGTTACCTGGTTTAGATTCCTGTAATCAATGCACAATCTCAAGGATCCATCCTTCTTCTTCGCAAAAAGAGCTGGGGCTCCCCATGGCGACGTACTCGGCCTCATAAACCCCTTGTCAAGAAACTCCTACAACTGCACCTTGAGTTCTCGCAACTCAGTCGGTGTGAAGTGGTACGATGGCATAGAAATAGGAGCAGCTCCTGGAACAAGATGAATGGAGAACTCCACATCTTGGCTCGGCGGTAACTCGAACAAATCATCAGGAAAGACATCTGGGTACTCACAGACCACAGGGGATAACACTGCTCGAACCTCACCCAGATCATCTAACCTGAGAGCAAAAAAGAGGAAACCTAAGTCCCTTCGAACCCGAGCCACACCGATAACAGATCAACCCTTTCTGCTCTGGCCTTCCTGTCGAGGCTACTGAAGGTGTAGGTGTGGATGACTACGGCTGATACGACCAGGCAAAATGGGAGCTAGGTCCAGACGACCTCCAGCGCTTGTTCCTGCACCCCTGAAGCTGTGTATCCCCACTGCCCTGCTGGTTCTTACCCTCTCTAACCCTGCGGCTATCTGCCAACGAGTTCTCTACCCGGATAGCAGCTTCCACCAGCTTGATATACACCCCCACATCTAGAGTTGCAACCCTATCCTTGATAGCAGGTTGGAGTCCCCTCTCAAACCTCCTAGTGCGCAACTCCTTTGTAGATACCATCTCCGGTGCGAACCGCGACAGATTCGTGAACTTGCCTCATACTGGACCACAGACAAATTCACCTGAACAAGGAAGAGGAACTCCTCTTGGTAAGTATCCCTCGAAGATCTCGGGAAATACTTCTCCAAGAAGACTCTAATGAAAGCAGCCCACGTATCATCCACAGTGGTCTTGGTGAACTTCCACTAATCCCTAGCATCTTCCCGAAGTTGGAATGCCGCCAACTTTACGTGCAGAGCATCCTCTTCAATATCTAGAGTATCGACGATCGACGTGGTCACTTCCAACCACTCAGTAGCCACCTTTGGGTTCGGCTCCCAAAAAAGGTTGAAGGATCCAACCGCTAAAATTCCCTCATGGCCACAGAAGCCCTTAGCTCAGGAACCCGCACAGTAGCCCTGGTCGCTACTGCCATAGCTCGCATAGTAGTCAACATCTCTTGGACGACATCAGCGCCGCCAATATCAGCACCACCCACTTTTTCCTATGGGGCAGGAACGTTCCCTTCTTCCGGAACCTGAGCATAGGCACGTCCTCGGCCCCTACCTCGGCCACGACCCCGTCTCTGCACTCGCTGCGTGGACATTATACTATAGGAAGCAATATAAGCAGGATACACTTTCCTACAACATGTTACTACGTAACAGAAACACATAACGCACATAAGCATGCTATCACGCAGCCACTAAAGGTCATGTTAAACACGTCTCACATACAGAGGAGAACTAACAAGACAGACTCGTCACTTTGGATAACCTATTCAGATTCCCTGCTAGAAAACATGTCGGACAAACGCATTGCTAACTTAGCTTCCAAATATGTTATTCCAAACGCCCTAAGGCAAGACTCATTAGTCCTGAGATTCAACCTTCATACCCACATATACACAGCTACCATGCTTAGAAACCTATCAACATGTTATAAAACAACGTTTAAACACATGCAAGCAAGCATACGCAATCAACCTCACTAGGCTCTTAAGTATTCAAACCCAGAGCTCTGATACCAAATTGTCACGCCCCAAAACCCGGGGTCACATGAAAATCCACCAAACACCAATTTTATACAAAAATACAGGTTTTCATACATTTAAATCCGCATGTTGAAACCAATGGAATACCAAACAGAATGATTCTCTCATAAATAAATGACATACAGTTCGAACATGCATACAGTATATCGCCTTATGACGTACAAAACCTGCCTTCAGGAATAGGCATACCAAAAAAGAAAACTATAAAAGTCTTCTGCCACCACGGGCATCACCAAAGCTACTCCTCATCCGCATCATCACCTGAAAAGGGTTTTACAGAAAATCCCACCAATGAGCCGAAGCCCAATAGAAACAAACTATAAAGCTATAAAGTATGAGATATGCAATCATATGGTGGGAGCAAGCTCAACCACAAAACCAAAACAGTTTTCCATCATAAACCCTAAGTTTTCTCCTCAGATTACACATGTCGCCCAAAATGGTTTTATCAATATAAAACCCACGTTTTCAATCCTTAAAACCAAGTGTTGCAACTAAGGCAAATAATCAACCACAGTTAAGGAAAAATGGTAATCAAAACATTGTTCCCTTACGAAATGTACCATCATGGAAAAGAAGAAGAATATGACCCTATTTACTGGCTCTATTACAAGGGGACAGAGGTAACAACTATAGACTCTTGCCCATTACCCTAGACCCCAGCCATTCAAGACTCGCCAGGTAATGACAAGTTATATACGGAGTATTACGACGAACTGCTTAATTTACGGGCGACAACCCTAGGGTACAAAGCACCTACGCTGCGCACGTTTTTGGACTTACATCGAGGGTAACTCGTGCTAAATACACGTCATCCCGATACGTCTAGATAATCTTCTAAAAATCGAACCGTAGCTCAACTACGAAAACCTTTTCTCAAAATGCATCGTACGTGAATATAGATCCACCCGTCAACACAGAGATCAAATAAAACATTTTCAAAATATTTTCTTTGTTTTCAACAAAACATTCAAAAACTAAGACTCAACCCAAAAGGCGAGCTCCAAACCTTCAAAACATAAAATGTTGAGATTTTCACAAAAATTTCCATTTTCAAACAACCTTTTGAAAACCATACATCCATAAGTTATATCATGTAATAAACCAAGAAACGCATAAAACATGCTTTTTGCCCAAACAAAAAGGTTTAAACATAAAACATGACACTTGGCCAAAAATGGGTGAAAAACGGTTAAGAAACTTTGACATATCCTTACTATTTTGATTATAACTTTTTCTACAAAAAGAATTTTATTGTGAGAGAGGATTCATTGTAAAGAAGACTTTCGGTGCTTCAATTTGAGTACAAGAACGACCCAATTACGAGTCTGGATGAGGGACATAACATCAAAACAAAACGGCCTTGTGCAGCTAGTCCGCTCGAGCGGACTTCAGCCGCTCGAGCAAGCTACCACCTGAGAAAAACCCATAATTTGCTGTTCTTGAGTGTTCTAAGCCCCAAAACTTCCAAACACCCATAAACCACCCACGAACCAACTTTTCATGCGTTTTTACACAGTGAAATAACATATAATTACATATATCACCCTTATAAAATAGTAAAATCTAGAATCCTATCTCATGGGTCAAAAACCCGATGCCTCGATCTACGTCCAAATTTGAGTTTGTCGAAATCAAATTTCGTCCGGATGGATGCGTAGACTATGAAGCCAATTGCAAGGATCCGCTATTAGATCGTTGAAAATCGAGCTCTGGGCCCCCGAAAAGTTTAAGAGAAGGTAGAGAGAAAAAGAAAACTTAGTCGCTATGTTTTGAAAATATCTTTTGAAAATATCTAACGCCAGATATTTATAGGACTCTAAATTATCTTTTTTTTTTTGACTTTTTGAAAATCGCACAGAAACTCCCTACAACCCCGGAAAGCAACCCCGTATGCTTAGTTTCACCAAAACATGTATCAAAACATATATACAAAACATGCAATTCTACGACTTGAAACATAAACCATGCAACAAGGATGTACATATCATGAAAGGAACATGTCAAACATATATATATATGTTGCAAAAATAACATGGGTCCTGATCTCACACTGGGTGTTAAGGTTTTGTTGCATGAGTTTTGGACCTTTTTATGGTTTATAGGTTGAACTTAGGATTTTCGATTCGAGTTAGGGTTTTGAACCTTCTCCGTACTCTATGGCCTCGTAGACTATCCATCACTAATGATGGACACTTTTATGGATGGAAAACTTCATCAGATCTAGATCCCTGAGCCGGTGACCCAGGAAATTCTTCTTCCCCCCAGCGTGTAGCAGGTATATCATTCTTTCCCTTCCTTTCTTATTTTCCATACTGCTTTTTATGCTTTCTGTGCTCATATTTGGCTGTACTAATTCTCATATCTGGTTATACTAATTTGGTTCCTTTGCTTGACAAATTGCCTCAGGAGTGGCACGATTAGTGCCTCCGTCTCATTTCTGGCTTGCGAGTACTGGTCCGTCAATAGGATAGCGCTTTCTGTGTTCAGGGCATGGAGCCTTCTGCTCCCTAGGGTGCTCCTGCTACAGTACTTGCTTCATTATTATCAGTTTCACTTTCTTGTGCTTTCCATTACATACTATTCATATATATATATATTATGGCCTATCTTTCTTTCAGCTTGGTCAAGGTAGGGGCCCAAGGACTTGCAAAGGTCATGTACCGCCGGCTGCACGAGATGTTCCTACTATACCTTTTGTTGGGACCTCTGCATCTACTTCCACTATTGTTGCTTCTTCATTTTGGGCCCAGGCTTCTAATACTACACAGACTGCCACTGGCTCAAAGGAGGCGGCAGAGGAGACTGGGTCATCGTCTGGGGAGTCATCCCAGAGGGGCTACGTGGTCCGGAGGAAGAGGACCCGGCAAGAGTGATCGACCTGCTACCACTCTACTGCTATTTTTTACTTCTCTTCTTTCTTCTTACTGTACATAGAGGCCTGAATGCCTATTCTTGCTTGAGCTTACGTGCCCGTTGATATACATCCTGATACTTTGTTTTGTTATACCATACTGATACACTGCTCTTAGCACGCTACTCTAACATACTACTCTGACACACACTGATACATTGTCCTCGATACACTGCTTGCCATTGATGGGGTCTTCACCTTCGTGCCTCGATACACACACCACATACACACATTACTTTGTTACTCACGATAGATAGGGCCTTCATGCCTTTTGGTTTTCATCTTGATTATCATGGATGCGGTGACCCTTTTATTTATGTTATGAAAATAAAATTTAATTGATTAGACCTTTGTTATGCATGATGTACCAATAAATAAATCAAAAAGTCAATTATTGTCAAACTCGCGTAATTTAACTTAAAAGCTTACATCTATTTAATCAATTGCTATAAAAATTATGAGAATTCATAAGAATACTAAATTGATCATAAACACACTAAAATAATAGGTTTTAGTAGGTTATGACACTAAAAAGATACACAAAATTAATATTTTAGGTTTTTTCATGCAAAAAATAGTACCAAAACATCATTTAAATCCTAAATTAATGCAAGACTAGATTTTGGTCTGCCCCAAACAGCCCTCGCAGACTTTCCCTCTGCAAAAATTTGAAAAATCAATTCTCAAAAGAAGTCCACCTCCCATGTAATCAATGGAAATTAAGAAAAATTTAAAATAAAGTTTACACCATAATAATTAACCTACTAATTTTTCTATAAAAACACACCTAAACCCACTCTTTTCTCCTTCATATTATCGTGCAACATAGTGAGAGAGAGAGTTTAGAAAATTTTATAAGCGTTCTTGGAGAGAAAGAAAGAAGGAGCCTAGAAGGAGCAAGGGATACTCTAAAGCTAAGTCCATACATCTTTCAATCTTTAGAGCAACCAAAACAAGTAACCCCCTAAACCATCTGTTAATCTCACATAAAAATCTTCTTCAACTCATCTCTTAAAATGCAAATAAGAATAAGAATCAAGATATCAAATCAAAAGGCATTGTGATGAAAGAATATGGGCTATTTGTATTTAGTATGACATTAGGTGTAGTTGCATGTGGCTATTTTTGAATTTGATGACTCATATATGTTCTAGAACTTTGATATATATCAAGTACATGCATGCAAGGAAAAGAAACTAAATCTTAACATATCATGAGCTAAGATATCAAATCCTAAATGGCTTGATTTTCTAGATATTTTGACTTTTTGCCCTGAACTTTGATTTATCATAACTAGTTGTAAAAATATGATCTAAGTGTGATTTTTATGTCCAGACCTAGGTTTGGAAGTTATCATTCATGAAAAATTAGTTTGAAGTGATTTCATTGGGTAGTAGAACTCGAGATACACCATTTTTTTAAAGAGTGTCAGATTCTAACCACTTTGTATTGTAGATATAAAAACCCTATATTAGAATGAGAACCGAGCTTAGGTTAAAACACGAAACCTATAGAAAAGATGTTGATCTTGTTTTCCACAAAAAATGATCCTAAAATATGAGGTGTTGATAGATCAAACACCTCCTAAAAACCACTATTGTCAATATGTGACTACTAAAGCTCTCTGTCACATGTTTTTAAATGACCAAAAAGCTAAGTTTTTAATGATCAAATCCAAAAGTAGTTTTCATGAAAAGTGTAGATAACATATCAAACTATTTACGGACCAAACATCAACCCTAGATACCCTCGAATGGTCCTCCAAACGGTTTATTCATTCTCTGTTGAAACTAGGTACTACTAAACCTTTTATAGCTAACTGAACCCATTTTATAATATGACCAAAATCATCAACCTGTTCCAAACAACTAGCCTTAGCACAACACATGAAACTTATATGAGACACCTCAAACTGGAACATATCCAAATATTAGGCCAATAGAGGCCCAAATTCTGTACCTTTCTCGGTTAAGTGCTGAATTATTTTCTCTTAAATAATATAAATGACCCATTTACCTTAGGATCTGGCCTTAGTGTTAAACATAAAAACTATAGAAAATATTTTTATCTAATTCGTGTCCAAAAATCATAACTTAACTCTATGTCTAGATATTCCAAAACACTGTTATACTTTTTAAATTGACACTTAAATAATTACCTTAATTTTTGTCAAGTGTATAATGACATGTTATATGTGGGATGTAAAGTAGAGGCTTTAATTAAATTATATTGGATGATTAGTGTATAAGAGTGATTAATTGATGATTAGAATTCATGTCGCTAAATTTAATCCATGTTTTGTGTTGTAACTCATGCTTCATATACCAGTACTCCATGCTCATAATTTTATAACTTCATGCAAAGCCATGATCAATTTATACTTGTGAATTATAAATCGTAGTTGCATATGTCATATCACATCATCATTGGATTGGGTTTACAGGGTTCACCGAATTTATTTATTTATATTTTTTTGGAAGAATGAAATTGAATCTCAGGCTTGATACTTGGATTGACATAATTGGAATTCTTAGGAATTTGGATATTTGAGAATTTTGTGATATTAGCTATATGCCTTGATTTTTTTTGAGAGATTTTTGCCCCAAGTGCTAAATGCACATTGTTGTGATATTTTTATTTTGGTGAAGGCGGCTCGGATGGCATAATAATAGAAGTTAAATTTTGCGAGAGTCAAGAGCCTGAAGTGTTAACATGTCCACGCCCTTGCCATCAGTGATGACCTGGCTGGACATTTAGTCCGCTACGTAGTCATCCCACGGCTTAAGGAACGCTCTTTGTAGGTCGGTAGACTTGGTCAGTGTGGTTGGGATCATAGGATTTAGGATGGTTCACCTCGGTTTGGGAGAACTTAGAATAGTTTAAGTTTAAATTGGATTAGAAAACAAAATTGGTTGCATTGCATTCATTTTCATCACGCACATGTATACTTGTTCTTATATATGTTTGTCTTGTCGTAATTATAAAATTTATCTGTCTCATTGACTATAAATTTTATTAAGTGTTATATGATATGCGTTGTGGAATATTTTGTTGTAAGTTTGGTTAGAAGATTTCAGGAGTTTGCTTCTGGGTTTTGGCTCATGGAATTCGTGCCACAGGTTAGGAAGAAGAACTCTTTGAGGAAGTTGCACCCGAAGGAGAACGAGGTTTCGAAGAGCAAGGTGAGTGGTAGGACCAACAGGCCTCGACAATGCAAATTGAAGAATTTGAAGTCCACCCCTTTTTGATCTTTTTGTTCAGTTTCTATGGGCTCATTGTAATTTTTGTTAATTCTTTTGTGAAACTGTAATTGTTATATATTTTGAATGTTTCAGAACGCTTAATGAGGTAGTACTTATTATATGTAACTATAAATGAATTGGTAAAATATTTTTCACAATTATAATTATGTATGTCCCGATGGGCCCGAAAGACGAGGCGTCACAATTGAACCATCAATAAACCAAATTTCATATAATCGAACCACTTGTTGAAATTCAATCAATTTCACCCTTTAGCCTTTGAGTCCATTTTCCTCTCATTATATTTCAACTTTCATTTCAATGAATTCAAACCATTTTGTTAAACATTTCCACTTAAAATTCTTAAATTTGACAAGAATTCCACTATTCTTCCATATCTCTAATCATACCATTAATTTAAATTGCTAAGTTCATGTTTTTCACATTTTTTAGCCTCAACTTCACTTTATGCATTCAGTTCTATCACAATATTTATATCATGAGTTAAAACTATTTATATACCACAATTCTTGTTTCATATTTTCATATCAATGCATCCTTTCTAATTCATCTTTACTTTATTCCCACTATTTTCATAACTTCATCTCTCCGAATTTGAATTAACCAGTTTTAAAGCTAATAATATTTTAATGAATCGAAGATGTCACGCCCCAAACACGGGGGACCCGTGAACCAACCCCAAACCGACCCACATAAGAAGTCATCAACTAAAACTTTTGTTTCACTAAAGGTTGAGTTCAAAACTTAAATGAAAAATAAATATTTTCTTTAAGCAACCATATTCTCGTACATATCAATTCCGAACAAATGCTTTGAGTTTTCAAGAGTTCGTTTGCAACAATAATATCATTACAATTATCCACTTAAGATTATGTACAAACATAACATAAAATACAAAAGAAACACTAAATCTTTCCTCTAGCCTTTCCCAAAATGCATCCTTTGCCCTGATATCACCCTTGATCCTCAAAACCTGAAATAAATTAGCACAAACACGCGAGTCGGAGCTCGTTAGATAAAGATTCACTTAAATGTTATTGCGAGACCCTGACCCATTTTAATTTTTCAATGTTTTTCAACGTATTGTTTATTATTTTTACAATAGCATGTTTATAAGCGTTTTATGCATGTTCAGGCTTAGAAATGCATGTTGGGTGGAACCTCGAGATCGTTGGGTGTTGTAGTCGAGAAAAAAAAAGATATTTTCGGTGCGCCCTATAAATATTAGTCTTGGCTAGATATTTTAGGAGATATTTTGAAACTTGTAAGTTAAGTTTCTTTTTCTCAATCGAAATTTCTGCCATCTCTCTAACTTTTTGGTGGGCTCGAGCGTGGTTTTTGGCGATCGAATAGCGGATCCTTGTTCACCTCGCCGAGGGCTTCGCGTTCATCTAGATGAAATATCATTTTGACAAAGTTCGTTTTTAGTTGGCATTTCAAGCATCAAATTTTTAACTCAATGAGGTAAGATCCTAGACTCTCATATCTTAAAGGGGTGCTACGCAAAATTGTATGTATTTTTACCGTTTAAAAATGCATGAAAAGTTATTTTATGTTTGTAAAAGTTAGGTTTTGTTCTTAAAATGGGTTTGGTTGGACAAAAAGGTTTCTTTACGATTTTTTTGCAATGTTGTTGGATTTTACGATTTCTTTTCGGAGTTATGGACTTGTGAATGTCCGTAGGTTCAAAAAAATGAGAGTTTGGTTGGTTTGATTTGGGAGTTACTGTTACGAATGTATACTGAAAAGTCTTTCTCTTTAAGTTATTTCCTTGATCCCTGGCATATTAATAAGAAACATTTGAGATGTTTTTGCATTCGTGGTTTCATATTTATATTTGTGATAAATAAATACATAGTCCGTATATTCTGTCCAGTATTTGACTCGGTGCATGCTGCACGAAAGATCGGGTCATAGGTTCTGACA
>JAOTRH010168974.1:0-12492 GCA_034768845.1 Heliamphora exappendiculata | reverse complement strand
TATATATATATATATATAGAGAGAGAGAGAGTGTGTGTGTGAGAGTTTTTAGATTTCTGAATGAATTGGAGGATGGGTGATTAAGTGTTCCGTCGGCCGCTCTATACGGTGGGTGTACCAAATCTTTCAACTTCCGCGATTAATTTGTTGTGGTTTGATTGGTGGTTTATGCAATTGATGTGTTGTCGTGGTGGTGGATGGAGAATTTGGTAGTTGCGGATGAAAGAGAGAAAGGGCAGTTAAGGGCATAGTTGTCAAAATCGTATCAGTTAGTATTGGATGATTTGAAACAAAATTGATGTGTCAAATTACTTATTTTAATTTAATCAAAATATTGATCTCTACAAGTCCGTGCTAGATATACTCCGTAATACTACTTTATATCAACTCGTATCAAAAAATCTCAAATTTGTACCACTCAATAGTTAGTTTTTGTAAAAATAAAATTACTTATTTTTTTGTTTGTACTTCTTTTTTTATTTTTATACTCTTATTCAAGGTTTAAATATAATATAAATAGAGAGTTTAAAAAATAATCAATGTTAATCATTATTAAAAACTTTAAATATTAATTTTATATCACTTTCAAGTTACATATTTTATCATAAATAATGAGTTTAAAAATTAATTTAGCCTAATTAATTAAAATATGATGTTTGATAAATATGTATATTATACTAAGTTATTTATTATTGAATAATATTATCTTTAAATATACATACATACATACATACACGCATACATATATATATAATATTTTATTATAATAAATTCATAACAATATTTAGTATTTCACATGTATCAATATATACCGTACTAATGAGAAAACCGGTAAGTTAACTAGTAGTATGATATTTAAAACTATAATTAGAGTTGTTTGGTTAAAAAAATAAAAATAACAAAAGAAATGTCAAAATAATCATTTTACTAAAAAATTAATGGTATTAGGTGACATACGACAGCCTTATTTCAAGGATTAATAGAAAAAATAGTAAAACTTCAAATGAATACCCAGAGTTTAGATGTAATTTATCCTTTTTTATATCTTTAATTACTCTATTTCCCTTGCACTTTCTTTTCCTTTACATTTTCCTTACTTCTTGATTTCCTTTTTTTTTTTTTTTTGGGTTGTTTGTGATGATAGTAACTAATGAAGGTTATACCAAACAACCAAGAGCGAAAGCAACGTAAGATCTGAAATATGTTTATGTGTTTTTATCTATATATTATGGGATACAATATTTTTTTTTAAAAGTCAAATTTAAGCTCTTATTTTTTAAAAATAATTATTTAATATTTTTGGAGCAAGGCTTTATTCAAATTTTTGTAAGATACATATTTAAATGTTGAATAAAATAATAATAAAAAAATAATAAATTTTGCTAAATACATTAATAATTATAAAATTAAAACACTAACTAAACTTAATTTAAGAATATTAAATATTTGCGCTATTTTTTTAGAACGCAATAGACAAAAGTGAGGAGGGAGGCGGTACATATACTAAGGGGGCCAATATTTCCTATAGAAAATTGAAATATTATTATATACTGAGGAAGGTGTTTACCATTTTTCCCTCTCTTCTCAGGGAGAAACATAAAGCTGTAGTTGGAGTTCAGACACACAGCTAATTCCATACAATTAGCAAATGGGTTTTCTTTACAGACATCCCCTTCTTCCCCTTCTCCTCTTACAAGCCATTCTCTTGCTCTCTTCTCAGGTCAAATCTCTTGGTAAGCTCTCTCTCTCTCTCTCTCTCTCTCTCTCTCTCTCTCTCTATTTATATATAATGTGTGTGCATTGATGCCATTTGTTCAATCTGGATTTCTTATATCCTGCAAGTATCATTTAGTTGGTATCTGATCTGTTCTTAGAATGGGTATTTTTTTTCTTCTTTTTCTTTTTGGGTAGCTAAAAATAAGCACTAACTAGCTTGTTCTTCCTAATTCAAAGCAAGATCTGAATGCTATGGAAACAAGGTGTGGATGATCAAAAGGACAGATTGGTAGATTTGCATTCTATGTTGTATGTTTTGATCTTGGATCCAATCCCATTTGGCATGATTTTGGAATTTGGAAGTCAGTGAAGATTGGATTTGGAAAAAAGCAGTGAAAATCTACTTTAGGGCTTTGAGCTAACTTAATTGCAGGACTCAGCCCTTAGCAGGAAATTGCTGAAAATGGTTTCTGAAATTGGTTTCTAACTTGGCAGTGTTGGATCTGGACATAATGTTGTTTAATGGATTAGGTTTTTTTCCATATCAATAGAATTGTAGATTTTGGATTATGGGTGCTCATTATAAGTGAGAGAACAAAGAAACAATCAAATTGAAGTACCTAGCAAACCTTTAACCTAATGTCTCTCTTTACCTCACGATCTAGAATCAACAGTGAGCTATTCTGGATTGGCTACCTCTCAATTGACTCCAGAATCTCCATATTTAAAAGCTTTCCACAGAATTTAGATGTTTATTTATTTTAGATCATCATAGAACAAAATGTTGGGCTGCTAAGAAAGATTACATTAATAAGATGAGAATTGTTGAAATGAGAATGTTAAACTAGATGTGTGATGAGTGTTATAATATGAAAGAACAAATACTATATTAACACCCCCCTCAAATTGAAGCATAGATATCTATTGTGCCAAACTTATTATAAATGTATTGAACACGAAACCCAGGTAAAGCCTTAGTAAATAAGTCAACAAGTTGTTCACCAGATCGAACAAAACCAAAATTGATAGTGCCTTTCTTGTACTCGTGTCTAATGAAATGATAGTATATCTCGATATGTTTTATTAACTCATGAAAGACTGAATTGGTAGCGATATAGATAGCAGACTTATTATCACACCATAACTTGATAAGGCCCGTAGGCTGTTCATCGAACTCGGTAAAAAGCTGTCGAATTCACATAATCTCATACGTGGCCAATGTCATAAATCTATACTACGCCTCAGCACTGGACCTCGACACTACATCTTGCTTCTTACTTTTTCACGATACTAGGTTCCCACCAACGAAAATAAAGAACCTTGAGGTGAACCTTTTATCAATAGGACAATATGCCCAATCCGCATCAGAATAACCCTCGATACGGAAGTGACCCCCATCACAGAACTGTAGGCCTTTCCCAAGATTGAAATGGAGGTACCATAGAATACGAACCATTGCATTCTAATGTGGGACTCAAGGATCAGACATAAACTGACTCACTATACTAACAGGATAGGTAATATCTGGTCTGGTCGTGGTGGTCAAATAATTAAATTTACCCACTATTCGACGAAACTTGTCAAAGTGAGAAAACACATCATCGTCACCTAGAAGAAGCTTTTCACTCAGATCTATCGGGGAATCCACACTCTTTGCATTTAGAAGGCCCGCATCCCGTAAAATATTAACCACATATTTTCTTTGAGAAACAAAGATTTCACGCTTTTCTCTGATTACTTCAATCCCTAAAAAATACCGTAGATGCCCAAGATCTTTAGTTTGAAACTGTGTCTGCAGAAATGCCTTCAGATCACTAATCCCAACGCTGTCATCACCAGTGATGATAATATCATCAACATAGACAACAAGAAGAATACATCCTGAAGTAGCCCGACGAAATAACACTGTATGATCTTTCCCTGACTGCTGCAAACCAAACTGTTACACCACCTTGCTAAACCGCCTAAATCAGGTCCGGGACGATTGTTTCAAGCCATTTAAAGAAAGGCAAAAGCAACACACCATATCAGAGCCCCCCTGAGCAATAAAGCCGGGAGGTTACGCTAAATACACTTTCTCCTAGAGATTACCATGGAGAAAGGCATTCTTGGCATCTAACTGATGAAGCAGCCAGTTTCGAGTCGCGGCTATAGAAAGGAAAAGGCGGATAGAAGTCATCTTGGAAACCAGAAAGAAAGTCTCAGAATAGTTAACGCCATAGGTTTGGGCATAACCCTTGGCAACAAGGCGAGCCTTCAAGCGAGTCAAAAAATCATCAGGATTCACATTCACTGTATAGACCCATTTGCAGCCTACCGCTTACTTCTCGGATGGTAGAGGAACAAGGTCCCAATGGCATAATTATCAAGGGCAGCAATTTCTTCAAACATTGCACTACACCAACCGAGATGTGAGAGAGCCTCTAAAACACTATCAGGTACATTAATAGTATCAACTGTAGAAATAAAAGCACGTAAAGATGCAGACAAGCTCTTAAAAGACTCAACATAACGGGGGTGATCTCGACAGGTGCGGTAAGGACGACAAGTAGCAATAGAGGGCTCATGTACCGGTGGATCAACCAATGAGAGAACTGGCACAACAGGAGGTGAATTACTCGAGTGTTGTGCTGCAGGAAGCGATGAAGGAAGCGATGAAGGAGAGGTTGCAGGAGTATCAGTGGAAACCCGATAGATAAGAAGGTTGCTTGACAAAGAAGATGAAGGAGACTAACGACCAGGAGAAAAAATAGGAGGAGAAGCAGAATAGAACGGAGTAGACTCAATGAATGTAACGTTTCAAGACACAACAAAACAACGCAACGCGGGACAATAATACCAATACCCCTTCTGGTGTTTGGGGGTAACCAAGGCAAACACATTTTAGGGCACATGCATCAAGTATAGTCACATGTGATCAGGTGTCACGTACATAACAGACACAACCAAAGATTTTAAAGGGCAATGAGTGCATAGGCGAAGTAGGAGCTAGCACAAACATGGGAGAAGCACCACCCAACACAGTAGATGGCAGGCGGTTGATAAGATAACATGCTGTGAGAATAGCCTCACTCCAAATATGGTGGGAAACATGCATATGAAATAGAAGAGCACATGCCGTCTCCAAAACATGTCTATTTTTCCTTTCTGTCACCCCATTCTGTTCGGGAGAATCAGGACAAGACGTCTGATGAAAAATACCATGACCCATCATAAACTCCCTCCAGTAGACATATACTCCCCTCATTATCACTCCTAATACCTGAACACATGTACCAAACTGGGTTTTCACAGTCATACAAAAAGAAGTAAACATGGATAACACCTCAAATTTATGCTTTAATAAATAGATGAACGTGGCACGAGTGTAATCATCGATAATGCTCACATTATAACGAAAACCAAACAAAGAGGTGACCAGACTAGATCTCTAGACATCAGAATGAACTAACTGAAATGGAGAAGAACCTCTTTTATTGACTCGAGACTGCAAAGGCACACGTAGGTACTTGGCAAAACGACACGACTCACACTCGATGGTAGACACAAAACGTAAACTAGGATAAATAATTTTATGACTCGATAAATCAGGATGCCCAAGACGACAATAGACATCAAGAGCGGAAGCAGACTGGACAGAGTAGGCCTGAGCAGGAGCAGCATCTAGCAGGTACAATCCCCTCGAGACACGTCCTCTACTGATAGTACTCTTCGTCGTAAGATCCTGAAAAATACAGTAATCAGGGAATAACGTCATTGAGCAGCCCAAATCAGTAGTAATCTGACTAATAGATAACAAATTAAAAGTATTATCAGGAGTATGCAAGACATTGTGTAAAAGAAGAGCATGATTCGGTATCGCAACACCACAACCCTCAACAACTAAGGAGGTTCTATTGGCAACCAAAACACCAGCATGACCAGAAGACAGCTTATAATTGGATAGAATACCTGATGATTCAACCATGTGAGAGAAAGCTCCAGAATTAATGACCTAGGTGTGTGGAGTGGCAACACATGCAATAGGGTTACCTGCAAAGGTGGCCACTGGAACCTCAGAGGAACTCGTACTCTGGCCAAATTGATCATACATATACTGATCATACTCTGCAGCAGTCATCTCAACGACCCGTCTGGACGAGTTGGATGTCCCATTAGGGCTCGTCCGATCATGGTTCTACTGGTTGGGATAAGCTGTGGCATTGTCCACCAGTGGGGGGTTCCCATGAAGCTTATGACACTCACTCTGAATGTGCCTCTAGATCCCATAATAGTGGCACATACGAGTCTCACGACCGCCATCACGACCTCCTCCACGACCAAACTTGACAATACCACGACCATGGCCTCGACTGTTACGGCCACCATGAAACCCCACCAAAGCAGACTAATTAGAATTCTCCATAGGAGATGGACCACGAGACTCATTCTGACGAGTCGCCCGGCTCACAGGACGGAATGTCTTGAAAAGAGTGGGAATGTTTGCCCCAGCCAAGATCTGAGAGCGTGCTGAGTCAAACTCGGAGTCTAGACTAGCCAGAAAACATACCACCAAGAGCTACTGCCTCTGCTCCTAGAACTGAGACAGTTGATTCGTGAATGGTAGGAAGCAATCAAACTCGTCAGCCAAAACTTTGAACTGCATAAAATGATCCTGAAGGGGCTCTCCAGACTGTCGGGACTAAAATAAACCTCTCATAACATCGTAGAGGCGAGAAAGATCGTTAGTGGATGAATATATCGATTCTAACAATGACCAGATCTCTCGCATATGTCATTGTTCGTCCCTAAAGTCTGAACAGATGGATCCATTGAGTTAAGCAACTGACTAAAATTAGGGCATTATCCTGAGTCCAAGTTCGACATGTCGCTAATGTGGCTGATGGAGGATCATCAAACATATGAGAATCAAACTCCATGCCCTAAAGAGATTTAAGGATGCTCTTCTTCCATAGAGCATACCGATTGGCTCCATCGAGTCGCCGATCAACTAACCGTGTGGAGGATGAGACAACCTCTGTGGTACGCTACCGTTTAGTTTCAACTTAGGATTCGCGGATCACTGAATCCTCTAACATCCCTATCTACCAACAAGGAGACCAAAAAAATACCACGGACCACAAGTCACATCCACACGAAAGAATGACAGAGAACTGTGCTGAACCCTCACTGCATCATCAAACCAGCAGTTCACAACCAATTGTATAGACTGAACAGATGCAGTGAGGGAGAGAGAGAGAGAGAGAGAGAGAGAGAAAAACCCTCTAAAAGGGACTTCGAAGGTCCGACAGTGGTTGGCGAGGCTCGCTGGGGGTTAGCGAGTGGCCGGCGAAAGGTTGTGGAGGCTAACGATGGTCGATGAGGAGGTTTGAAGCCTGTTCCGGCGACTGTGGTTAGTCGCGAAGGCTGGCTGTGGTCGACGAAGATCCGACGGCGGTCGGCGATGGTCGGCGATGGCCCGACGGTGGTCAGCAAAGGACCTAGAAGGGTCAACGGTGGTTGGTGACAAGGTTTAGTACGGGCAGCGAGGAAGTTTAAGGCTAGCGACGACTGGGGTGCCGGCGGCTAGGGTTTTTGGGCTAGTGGATGATGGCTGAAGGTTAGGGTTAGGGTTTGGTACTAGCAGCTAGGGTTCTATGGCTCTGATACCGTGTTATAATATGAAAGAACAAATACTGAAAGTGTGTACTCTCATAGAGAGGCATACGCACATATTTATTAAATTATAACGAACTGCAATAACTACTATGGGTATACACACGGGATAACATTATTAATATGTTAATATATAAATTAACAATAAGATTAAAAAAAATAAAATTAATAATGAAAAGATTCGTAAAATGATTAAGGGTCCAACCAATTGAGGATAAATTGAGAGAAAACAGATTAAGTGGTTTAGACGAATACAATACACACTAGTTTGATGTACTAGTAAAAAAAACGACAAGATCGTAGCAAATGAAAACATTGGGGAGGTAAACCCGAATTGACAGGAAATGCCTTATTAAAAAAATATATGAACTTATTGAAACTAACTAAAGATATAATTCTTAATAGAACAGAATGACGTAAAAGATTTCATGTAACCGATCTTAATTGATTGTAATAAATGCTTGATTTGGTTTGATTTGATTATAGACATATATCCAATTGTGGATTCTGTTGCTTTTTAAAAAAAAAATATTAGATACTCTCATAAATTATATGAGATTGTTTATATGATAATTATAACAGATAAAAATATTCGATTCACACTAAATAAGTTATTTTTATTTTTTGTATGTACCCAACAAAAGTGAAAAATGGACTCTTTTTTTCAACAATTCAAACTTACATTAGCCTAATCTAAGAGGCAAGGAACGAGGATCACCATAGTGGGCATGGGGGCAAATGCCATTGTCCATAGGAGCTAAAAGCCTCAGCTAGCCAACAGTCTCACCTTAAGTGTTTTTGGCTACCTTATTGGATTGGAGCACTACGTAGATAATTTCATATAATGTTCTAAAACTATTGAATAATTACTCTTCTTTTTTCTATTGATGAGCTTGTGTGCTGTTGAAAATAATATTTTTAAACTCAAACCGTTGAGCAAATCAAAAAAAAGAACGGGTGCATAGGTCATCAGTTCAATCAGAATTGAACCAGAATCAAATCGTAACGTCATAATTACATCATTAATAATTTTTAAATTTATAAATATTAAATAAAAATAACATTTAACTAACAATTCAAATAAAAAAATAAGAACATTTCATAATATAAGCATAATTCTAATTAAATAATTAAAATTTCTAACAAAAAAAACTAAAATTTAGAGCATTATTGATCCTCAAGTTAAAATAAAATGAGTATAAGTGACAAGCATAATAAAATATAAATCAAGTAAAAAATATTAAAATTTACTACATCACAGTTAAAAAAATTATTCAAAAAAATAAACAAAAATTAAAATAAACAGTTTTGTGGTGCTTTGAAAAAAATATAAGTTCAAAGAAATCAAAAAAAAAATTAAGTTAAATACTAACAGACCCAGTCGATTTTCGTGAATCGGTACCGGTTCATCCAGGTCACCGGTTCAACCGCGATTTTGGTCAATTTTTACTAAAATTACCGATTTTCACTTCCAGCAGGTAAAATGGGTTTGACCGAATCATTGGCCAGTTCGGTCACCGGTTCAACCGGTTGAACCGGCCAGTTCAGTCCGAGTTTGAAAATATTGGTTGGAAAACCCAATAGCAGAGTGTTTGTTGGGGCCTGTAGGACTCATGTAGGGTTCCGCATTAATGATCTAAATTATTTATTATTATGTTGACTTTAGTATGTAGATTATTTATGTAAAAAATTAAATTGATTAGATATTTATAAGTGTTTGCACATGCATATTGGAGTTGACGAAAGGAACAATTTAAATCATCATAATGGGAGACTTGGCACTGTCGCCAAGTCCCAACAGCACCCTGCTATTGGAAACGCTAACAGACAAACCATTTCCTTTTTCTACTATCTTGATTATATTTCCCTCTTGGAACTAGCTTGGCTGCACATAAGCTACTTCTACTGTATAAATAGAGCCCAGGCCTTTCTTTTCCACAAGTTTCATTGAAACATGATTTTCCAGAGGCATAATCCTCTAATTTGATGGAATCCCTTTTCAGTACTCTTTTCAAGAAAAGCTTCCAAAAGTTGCAAACGATGAACTATTGTTCTTGAATAGATAAATTGAATCTCTGAGATATTCGGTGAGAATTTTGTTTTCCCGCTGAGTAGATCATTTGGAAAGAAAATTGTAAGTTTCTTCAAGAAAATGGCTTCTCTCTCTTTTGTCATCTGTAATTTCCGATTTTGTATGATCTTCACATTATCAATATCTTAACAAAAACAAGTTCTGAACCAAAATTTGCTGCAGATGAGAAGGGGAATCTACTACAAGGCTTAAACAGTTATCGCTCGTCCTTAAACCTGAGCACCCTTACTGAAAACAGCAATGCAGATTGTTTTGCGGATGAAGTGGCGAACCAGTTCAAGAATCAACCATGTTCAAACACCACTGGAGCAGACACCGTCCCGGGCACCGAGCCTCAGCTGTCCAACTACCCGGACCTACTTGCCAAATGCCACCTAAACATCACTGACACCAGAGACGGGGCAGTAATGCCGGTCTGTGTTCCCAACCTGATCCTGAACCTCGTGCTCACAAACTACACAAAGACACAGTACTCTCAGTATCTCAATGAAAGTTCTTACGCCGGAGCCGGGATTGGCTCAGAAGGTGACTGGATCGTCGTCGTTTTAACCACAAACACCGGCGGAGGGAGCTTCACCCCCGCTGAGAATGCAGCCAGTTTGGTTGCTTCTAATGTTCATTTGGTACAAAAGTTGGTTCCTTTGTTGTTGGGATTCATTCTAGTTCTGCTCAGCTGAAACAGAATACATATTCAAAACATTGAACTTTTTTCCCCCCTGATTTGTGATCATTCCTTGGTTGATGACTTTTAACACCATTTGAGATGGAAATTGTATAAGGCCAGACTAATGAAATATGATTCTGATGTTTGATTCCTCATTGCTTCCTATTATCTTTTTTTTCCTCTAAATAAATTTTCTTTAGATATTTTTAAAGAACTATCTGCCATAAACAAATAAAAATAACTTAGTATACCATAAATAAATCATCTTTATTTCCTTCTTTCACAAGAAACATAAGGTAAAACTATTTCAGATAATACTTCGTGCCCACTAAACAACTGTATTTTTATTAAGTGATAAGATAAGTTAAAACTCTTTCACAAGAAACATGTGTTTTTATTAAGTGATAAGATAAGAACATTGTATAAACAATTCCACATAATACTTCGTGCCCACTAAACAACTGTCCCTTTAAAACATCTTATTTGTAAAACTCCTCTTTGCCGAATTGTTTTCCAACAATAATAATGTGCTAAGATAAAACTATGAGAGTTTTGATCTTATTCCACTATCACCCATGAGATTAGTCGATATGCATTAATACCATAAAAAACTACTTATAAAATTAGCCACAGTTCATAATGAATGGTCCAAATTGACGTGAAGTATGACTCAGATGACAAACAGTTTAATTTGTACCATTCATTTCAAATTGTGAATAGCTTTATGTGCAACTTTTACATATACTCGGCAATTGTAAATTTATAATCAAATGCTATAGTCTAATCTGTAGAGCAAAGGGTCCCCCCTCCCTCTTAACCCCACACACACAAAAAAGAAGAAGAAGAAGAAGAAGCAGCTGTGACAAATGCTTCAGCATAACTTTCAATACACAAAATAAAAATAAAAACATAGCTAAAAAGCAACAACAAACACCCTCTAATACTTTTGAGTAGTGTATAAACGCATAACAAATAGCCTATTTGCAGGAATTTGGGCCACATCATTAATAACCGTTAAAAACACAAAATAGCATAGATTGACTGAATGCCGTAATGCAAGTAAACCAAAGCCAAAGCCAATCCAAAAACTTTAAAGTGTCCAGAAGTAGTTTTGAGGTTTTGCGAAAACATCCTAGCTCTCTATTCCTGCTTGATGTACAAGTCAACGTCGTTGAACGAAACCCGCTTTGCATACCTATAATGTAAAACCTTGGGTGCAACAAAAATCACGAGGTCACACAAAACTAAAGAGATCTGCACTGCATTGTTTGAGAATTGGTTCACAGTTTGCAACTCCACTATAAGTTCATGAACTGTCAATCGAACCAAAAAGACTAATAGGTTCAAACAGAACTTCTCTTGGCTGTGCGAATTCCAAGGTCCCCAAATTAGTACTTTTCCCTCTTCAGATAAATAATTACTCCTTGCATCCCCGAGAAAACAAGGCTTCAGCTGCTTACCAGATGACCGGCCACCTTTATGTCGAGATGGGAACTAGAAGGCAGTGGAGAACCCATCAACCAAACATTTGATGAACATTGAGCAATGCTTCTAAAACATTTCCCCAAGACTGCCATTTCCCATCTTCTCCAAGTCTTCTTGTGACAGCAGGGTTTTCCTACTGCTGCTGCCACTCTTATCATAGGGTTGTGCCATCTTCCGTAAAAACTGCAAGTAGATGAATCAAAAAATAATTATACACTAGTTAAAACACTTCTGAACATAAGGGTGTGTTTGGAACTTGAGTAAAGAACAAGAAAGGAAAGGCGGATAATAACTTTCCTTCCTTCCTCTGTTTTGTTGGGGGAGGGAAGAGACAAAAGAATCCAAGAAAATGCAAGTGTAAAGTTAATTTCCTTTCGTCTTTCTTTCTTTATCGCTATTCTTTTCGTTCTATTTTTCATTTTTGGTTTTCCTTTAAAATCTTCTTTCCTCTTTTCTCTAAAATCAAACAAGACAGTTATTTTTCTTCTCATTTCCTCTCTGTTCTTTGCAAAACCAAAGCAAATTTACACTTTCCCCTATAATTCCTCTCACTTACTTTCCCTTTCTTCCTCCTTTCTTCCACAAGTTCTAAGCAGAGTAAAATAGTCAGTTTGCTTTCACTCAAAATTAGATTCCAACATCCTGAAACTTCAGGGGAGGGAGAAGCTGAAATTTAAGACCTCCACTGGTCCTGTTTACAGAGAGATCTACCACCTACGAAAATATCCAGGTTGAAACCCTTGCCAACTCATCTCAATCCAAGACCTACATTTTTTACTTCTCCTCCTACCTCCATTCACCACATGGCTCTTGGCAACCATCATTGGAAAATCACCCACCCCCCACCCCCCCCCCGGTTCCGGGCGTTCCAACCTCCACC
>JAOTRH010168963.1:0-12493 GCA_034768845.1 Heliamphora exappendiculata | reverse complement strand
TCTCTCTCTCTCTCTCTCTCTCTCTCTCTCTCTCTCTCTCTCACACACACACACACACACACACACACACACACACCGGAAAAAATGAGATGAAAATGGATATAAGATTTATTAGAATGTTATATATCCAACGGCATAATAGACATTTGATAGAAGTAGGGTTTTTCTGTTGAATCCTGAGCATATGATTCCCAATCCCCCCCCCACCCAAAGGATCAACTTATTCCACATTCATAGGATTCTTAAACTCCTCCAGATTGTTTATCGGCTAGTTTGTTTGCATAACGGGAATTTAATACCAAGTTTGTTTCCTTCAAAACAAGGACAGTCTTTAAACACTCTTACCATTTTGTCCCGTACAATAAATATATATAAATGAGGTGTTCACAATTTACAACGGCAGTAAAACAAGATAATAATATGTAATTAATGGCACAACAAACTCTCCATTCCCTTTTTTTTTTTTCAGTTAGTCATTGGAATGATTTAGAATAGGAATAAAATTGAGATAAGAACGTATTTGGAATGTGATAAGATATAATAATGATTTTTATATCCTAGAATGATTTGGAATGTAATGAAATCTACATAAAACTAACCCAAAAAATCCTGTCTACTCTTTTCTAAAAGAACTTTTTACAATTCCAATAGAATTTTTGTTCAAAATTTCTCCTATTTTCTGATACACACACACACACACACACACATATATATATACATTGTGTTTAACCTCATCAATATTTTAAAGTCTTAAACTGCTGTTTTTGACTTGCAATATATGTTGAAAATGGTGGATATGTGTTGAAGACGGTGGTGGGAGAAGAATCAGAATCCTCTCCAATGCTTCTTTAATTTTTTTATTTTTTTTAATGTAATACATCAGTTTAATGACTTAATTTCATTTTTTTGCTCTGCAATGCTTCATGAGCCGTTAGATGATAAATTGCAGAAAAATTGTATCGTAAGAGATCCTCGTTCAAAATACAAATCAAATAATTATTAAAAGTAGAATTCAACATAAAATAAGTATTTTTATTGTATTGTGCCCACCTCTTTTATAGGCCCTCAATAAGTGACTATAAATCACATCAATTCTATATGCATAATAACACAACTAGCTCACCAAATCATCACCCACTAAGGTTGCTTCATTATGGCAATGACACCCCCCAAAAAGGTCCTAATCTATCTACATTTTAAGATTTTGGGGATTTGAGGTGTGTGGGTGAGGAGATACATAGTTGTCCTCTCTTTAGGCTAAATGTCAATAATTTTGTTTTTTTTTTTTGAATTTTTTTTTTTTTGGATTAATTTTTTTAAAATCGTCTCGATTAGATGAATTCTAAAATAAAAAATTTTAATCAAAAGATAAAAAGAAAGTTTATTAAAGACAAATATAAGTAACATAAAATTTGACTTATTAACTTATTTTGATTTTTTTTTTATCTTTTAATTTTTGATTTTTTTATATTTTAATCAATTTTTTTTATTTTTTCAACTCATTTTGATGAAAAAAATAAAAAATATATAATAATTTAACTAAATAATAAATTTTTTTAATAAAAATAAAAATAAACAAATAAGGAATTATCCCAACGGTATACATTCTTGCATCAAAGCAGCACATGGTAATAATCAATGCAATAACGCCTTTACTCATCTTCAACAGCACAGCACGTGAAAGCGCACAACAAAGCAGCACAATGCTAAGTAAGGGAAGGCGCTGTGCTTAAATGCACAGGACTTGATGTGCTTTTAAGCACAATATTTTTTTTAAAATATGTCTTCGTGATATGATCCGTTCATTAATTATTGAGTTTATTATTTATATAAAAATTTAAGTTGATTCGATATCTGTAACTAAATGATCGCATAATATTAATTTATAAATAAATAAATAAAAATTATAATTTTTTTAAAAATTATTAAACAAATATTATTCAATCACTTAGGTACATGTATTAGATAAATCTAAATTTTTACAAAGATAACACACTTGACGAATTCTACGTAATGAACGAATTCGATCATAAAAATACATTCAAAAAAATATTGTATTTAAAAACACAGCACGATACTGTGCTTCAGGGACAAGCCCACATGCTATTCCAAAATTTATGAAAATTCTATCATGTGGGTTCTCTCCATTACTTTTTAATTAGCAAATATGCACACAACTATTCTCATCTTGCACTTTACAATATTTGAACTCTTTATTTTCTATTTAAGAGAGTAATGCTTATATTATTGGATCAAAAATCACTTTGCGTAAATTTTTTGTATTTAAGGGTGAGTCTCGTATGATTGTGGCTCCCAAATAATTTAGGGTATCACACGACGACGTTGTTTGCAACTAATAATTAATTTTTGTCAAGTGATTGTCAATTTATAATGTATACATATATATATATATATATATTATAAATGAGTCTACGTGCAAAATGTATTAATATATATATATAAACGTAATAAATTTTGTTTTAAAAATATATTAATATAATTTTTTTCTTACTAAATTATTATTCACCGCTTAATAGATGACACTTAACAAGACTGTGTATGTATATATACATATTTTTTTGTCCTTGTTGAGGAAATAGAGCGGTCAGTTAAAGAACAAAACATAGAAAAGATGGGTCCTCTGATGGGTTATTTCCACATGACAAAACTCATTTTAAGGAAATAATTAACCCAATTGGATATCAAGTTCTAGTCAGTGTTTTGATTATGATGATTATTCAATTCCAATCAATTGAATTGTTTTCTCTTTATAGCAATCTTACACTTAGTTTGTTTCCAAAATATTGACAACTTTCTTTTGTATTTAAAACCTTTTGCTACAATGTATTGTAAATATTGACACTTAGTTTTTTACTTTTTATTTATTTAATTAAAATGTAAACATTTAATATCTTATTGAAGTATACTTATTTTATTACGTGCTATGGCTATGCACGGGTTAAAATGTTAGTTCTTCCGTATTTATGATACCCAAGTGCCTATGGGCGTGTTTTATATTGGATTAACTAGCAAATTATGTTGGTAGGTTGTATATATTTTTTAATTTGATGTTTGATTGGTGGTGTTTGGGATTGGTAAAATTAATAATTTATGTATTATAATTTGTAGTAGAAATTATAAGTATTTAGTAAAAATTGTAGGTTGTAACTGAAATAGAATAAAAAGTAATAATAACTTGCAATAAAAATTGTGAGTATTTAAAATAAATTACTACTTGTAACTAAAATTAATTAGTAAAAAAAAATTAAAAACTAATAATACTAGCTTCGTCAAACACCCACATTGTGAAATGACAAAGGGAGATAAGAGGCTGAAGAAAATATAAAACTTGCATATTTTTTAGACGGTCTCTTATTAGGCTATTTGGATAAGTAATATCCATATGTAATATTAAATCGTAAAAATAAATAATACTAAAAAGAGGGTGAAATTATTTGAGTTAATTATTTTTATTTATGTTTTCTGTAAATCAAAAGAATTATATCTCTTTCAATTCTTTTTTATATTAATCAAGCACAATTGAAATAATTTTATAATATTAATCTTATTATTTTCGATTATTTATCCAATGGAATAACTTATTTTCTACAATTCTTTTTATATACAGTTTACATGCAAAAAGACAAAAATAATAATTTATTTATTTATTTTTATTTTTGGTGGATTTTTTTATTATTTAGATAAATTATTATACCTTTTAAACTTATTTTATCAAGAAAAATAAGTTTTTCTGGAGAAAAATTCATTAAAACAAACTTTTTTTTGAAGAAAAAATATATTAAAAGATTTAGAGAAAAGACAAAAATAAGTCAACCAATTTTTTGTTTTTTATTTTTATTTTTAATGAATTTTTTTAATTTTTTAATTATTTTAAAAAAAAAACTTGATTTTTCTTACCGAGACAATATAAAAAATAATAAATTTTATTTAAAATATAAAAAACAAAAAATGCCCAAATTTTATCCCTACAAAATGAGAAAAAATCATTACCGTGAGCCAAACAGTAACAAAATGAGATGTCAGCGTCACAAAACAATTAGGGCTTACCTAGCCTGTTTCATGGACCAAATTCAGAAACTTTATGCTGATGGCTCATTATGGATCGAGGAATTCACTGAGTGATCTCAACCGTCAACAACTCGTCCAATAAATTATTCGTACAAAAAAATTAAATTAATTAAATATTTGTAATCATATAATCAAAACAGGCATCTTATAGTTTGTAATTTTTTTTAAAAAAAATCTTTATTTGTAATTTATTTTTTTTAGAACTAATGCGTTTTAGTTCTGCAACTATAAATAGATGTGTAAAATTTTGATACAACACGTTAATACGACTCGAACTCTACATAAAATTAAAGAATTAGGATCAATTATTTTTCAACACGAAATAAAATTGACATCACTTGATAATACGTTTAATAAACAGGTTGCATTAGTGTTGAAGCTGCTGGACTCGAAATTGGCCAAGCTAATCTGTTTAATTATTTGTAAATTTTTCTTTTTCAATCAACTGTTTGAATTTTAAAATTCTTTATGTATAGATTCATTTTGTGTTTTGCCGAACTATTTAAAGACTTTTTAACAGATTGTATTAAGTTTTTTTATTTATTATAATTTATGTAATTTTATAGTTAAAATATGTTTAGAATTGAAAATGTAAACTTGTTATTAAATAAATTATTAAATAAATAATTAAATAGGTTGTAAACGAGTTAATTCGTTTATAAACATAGAGTGTTATTATTAGAATAAATAACATATTTAATTAAATAAATAATATTATTATTAAAAAAATTTTAATACAATATGACACAATACGATACGATATCCACTCTAACTTTAGAGAGATCATGTTAGTGGCCCCACAAATTAACCATTAAGGGCTCATATAACCAGCGGCAGATATAGGAATTTGAGTAAGAGGGGGCACTACTTTTTTTTAATTGACTTTGGTTTATTTGTTTTTTTCTTAAATTAATTTTTAATTTTTTTCCTCAAAATTTTTAAAAAAGTAAACAAAAAAATTTGACTTAAAATTGAGTTACTAAATGTGTATTTTATTTTAAAACTACTGGACATCTTATTTTTTAGAGTGAAATATTTTTAACTTTAATTTTTAAAATATTTATTTAGTATTTAATTTTTCTAAAATATTATTAATCTTTGACTTTGAAAATTTTAAAATTCAAAAAAATAAATTATTAAGATTTTAAATTATCTACCACCGTAGTTATAATAAATTAAGATTTTAAATTTACCAAAAAAATGTCAAAATAAATTTAAGAATCTAATTTTAGCACAATTAAAATACTCGACACATAAATCATATATATCAAAACTAAAATATTATAAAAGAATATTATATTTTAAGATTCTTGACCATAAGTTTTTTATGTAAAAAATAAAAACGAGTATTTTCATAATTTAAGAGGGGCACTGACATAATTTTACAAAAGGTATTTTCTTATAAAAATATTTTTATAAATAAAAACATAAATTTTAAAAATTGAGAAGAGGCACGTGCCCCTCTGAGCACATGTTGAATCCACCTCTGCATATAACAGTGCGTAGTCCGTTGTGAGCACACCATACCCTAAACTTGAATCTCAAAAGCTAATTTATATTGGAGGATTGAAATATGGAATTGAAATATTAATCTAGAGTAATTTTTGTATTTTATATTTGAATGCGAAAAGAGATTTAATAAATAGTTTGAATTAGACACACTATCAATTATATGTGGAATAATTAGCGGGAGAAAAAATATGCATTGGAAAGCGAAAAAATTAGAGAAGAAAATAAATTAGTCCTGAAAAACTTAAATCACTCCCAAAGAAACAAACATAGAAATGAATTAAAAAATAGATAAACAATAATGCAATGGATATTTAATTCCAAGACTAATGTGCCACAAAAAACTTAATCTCTCTTATTCCTATACTGTAGTACAAATATGGCCAACGGGCACATGATAAGGGATCAAACCTAAAGAACTAGAGGTCTTGGGTTTAAATATTTTTCTTAATTTCTTGGGACCACCTTTATAAAACTATCATAGTTCTAATTGGTCTGGACTTTACCTAATATGTGTGACAGGACGAGCATAGATTCGAAGCCTACACATGATTATCATAGTTCTAATAGGTCTTGGTTTTGCCCATTATGTGTTGGCAGACCATGTATGGATCCAAGATTTATTAGCAAGGGATTCCTCATCAAAAAAGAACACATCTTGAATAAAAAAATTCAACAAAAACTGCTAGATATTCATATGTTTTTTTTAAAATTTTTTTTCTCTCAAGTGACAAGAATTTTCATACCCAGATCAAGACTTAATTTTACTGTCTTTATTTCACTTATAAAAAAATATTATAAAAATCAAGTTAATAGTGATCGGTACCAAAAGATAAGAGAAGTCAATCCGAAACTCAACCCCTAATAATCAAATCTCGCCAATCCAACCAAGACATAAGAATGATTTGGATTAGTCTGATCTCCCATTCTAAGGGACAATTATATCCATCTGGTCAGCTAGACCGAATGGCTATGTATGTTGATTCGCTGGCAAGGAAGAACCTCGAACGATCAACGAGTCCCCAAGTATTTTGGAAGAGGTGGACGTGTAAAGCTTAATCAACCCTTATCCTGATTAGCCTATGCGAGCGTGTCTAACACGGACTAGTAGATTTTTAAGACAGTTTAAATGGTACAAATTTAACGGTCTGCATATAGTATAACTGTCATGTAAAACAAGAATCAGGTTAAAAGAGACATGAGAGATTCAGTTATCATTATCATTATTAGCATTCTCTCTCATTCTTAACCTGGCGGCACGTCTACTGAGTTATATTGACTTGACCATTGAAAAGACTTTGGCCGATACTACATAAGTGCCTATCTTGTCAGTTTTTGATAATTGACGTAAAAAAAAATGAAGCTCGAGAACGATTTAGATAAAAACACTGTAAAGTAGAAATGAAAAAAAATAGACAACTCAACTAGTTAGCATTTTGATAAAAAATAAGTAACACTACAAATATCTTTTTTTTTTTCAAAATTGTATTTAAAATTTAAAATCAGTAGTTCAAACTCACTTACATAGCATTAATTTGTGAATTATTTTTGTTTGGCCATTACAAATATGAAAACATGAATTCATGGCAAGGCGGACCAAGTGGGGAGACCAGCGAGGCCACTACATCTATATTTAGAAGTTCTCATTATTGTTATATAAAATTAATTTTAAATATTGTGAAATTATATAAATTTGTCTTCTTATTTTTTTTTCAAATATTAGTATTAATTTAAAAAAAATATTAACCACTATTTATTGGGTGGTGAATAAAAAATTATAATATATAAATATTTATACAAAATGTATTAATATTTGTAAAAATAATAAATTCTATTTTTAAAAATATATTAATAGTAAAAAAATTTATTTTTATTATTTTATTAATTATCACTCAATATATAATTTTATTAATTATCACTCAATATATAGGTAATTAACATCATTCAATAGATTTCTATTAGTATTTTCTTTTAAAATATTAGAATGACGTTTGGTATATCCGTCAGATCAGGAGCAAGCTCGAGCTGAAATGCTGATGGAATGCTTGATAGGCTCCAATTTCGAGGGTATAACTCTGTATCATACCACGTACAGATTGATACTTATTTGTTTTAAAACAAAATTAGTACGTTTATAATTTAATTTGTATCATTCAAAAAAATTAGAATAAATTATACTTAAACTCTTTGTATTTTTATTTTTTTATTTTTAAAAATTATATTTTACTCCTAACTAACTGACATGGTTAACGGTAAAAATAAAAAGACCGAAATAGCCCTATGCACACAGCACTCTCCTTTCTATTCCTAATTCCATTGTCTCATCGGCTATTCAAAACCATCACCGGCGACCCCAAAGGGTTACCGTCGACGACGGCGCCTATTTTTGTTTGAGTGCCGATAATCTCAGAGCCATCGCCCGCGATTATCAACAAATTCGACGATACCCGAGCCAACTATGAGAGAGAGAGTCCCTCACAGTGATACCCGAGCCAAATTCGGCGATATTCGAGCCAACAAATTCGGCGATCACGCAGTCCCTAACACCACCGCACAAACACTGCCATCGCCGTCCCCTCCGCTACCACCATCCCAAAACCTCACCACCACCGCGCCGCACCACTCACCCCAAAATCTCACCACCACTGTGCCGCACTCTCTGTCTCTCTTTTCTCTCTGTTCTCTCTCTCTCTGGTTATTGGTGTTTGTGCGGTAGTGTCGGCGACAGTAGAAGTGGCACCCCATTCGACGGTGGTACCGAGAGCGAAATTTGTGGCAAGAATAGACTATCCACCCCCAAAAATAGTGTCTACACATTGTTAATCCCCTACGTTTGGTAACCATTGTGTTTTGAGATCCACTTCTATCGATCTGGAGTTGGGAGATGAAGAATCTCTGTAAATCCCCAAATCCCCCACTTCCTAAATTAGAATCCACTCACAAATCCCCCGCTTCCCAAATCTCTGTATATGCGAGTCGTGCAGTGGTGTGGTGGTGCGGCGCGGTGGTGGTGTTCAATCGAACGGGGCGACAGTAGTGGTGTATGGTTTTTTTGCGGTGGTGCTGTGGTGGTGCGGCGATGGCAGTGAGGGTTTGGGGCGATAGCGGTGAGCAGTGAGCGATGAACAGTGATAGCGGCAGTGGTGCCCCCTTCGTTATCTCTCTCTCTATGTGTTATGATATTTTACCATTTTTTGGTTCGTCAGCGACAGTAGAACCGGCGGCGCCACCTTCGGTAATGGCGCTCGGGCTGAAATATTGGTGTGAGCAAAATGCACGATGATCAGCGCCGTGGGTTAGGGATTTGATTTAGGAATTTTGATCATCCTACAGAAAGAGTTAGTGGAAAGAAATGGTAAAAAAGGTAAAAATATCATTTTAAATTAATTTATTAATAATTTTATTTATTTTCGTTAAGTTAACCGACGGTTGACTAACGGATTGGAGAAATGTTACTCATTTATGTAACGTAAAAGAGTGCAGTATGATTTTTAAAAATAAAAAAATAAAAAAATAAAAAAATAAATAGTGATATATAATAAGAATACAAGGAGTCTACATGTAATTTGCCCTTTAAATGATCAATGGATGCTAATTGGCAATGAATGTACTAGATAATATGGTACTGAATGTGCTAGATAATATTGAGACATTAAAATATTAGGTATTTGTTAAGAATAATTGTTTATTTATTTTATTTTATTTATTTTTATTTTTAGTAATTTTTTTTGTTTAATCGAACAATTTTTCTTTTCAACTTCTTTCGTCGAAACGAGTTAAAAAAATAAATTTTTTTAATTAAAATATTAAAAAACTCAAAAGAGACAAAAAAAAAGAAGATAAAAATATGCAAAATTTATACAATTTTGCCCAAATAGGGCTTATAGTTTATCGGCCGATATTAAAAAATATAGAATACGTACTGGTTCTTAGGTCTTGAATCCTGATTGACAACCTTAGCTTTTAACTTTTTATCTAAAAATGCTAAAAAATTAAAGTTACTCGTTTGGTAAAAAAATTAAAAAACTAAAAGGATAAAAAATTAAAATATAAATTCTCAGAATATTTTATTTAAATTCACACTACTTTTGAAATATAATAATACTCTTGTTCATAACTTATTTACTATCACTACTAATTATATATAATCATTAATATTAAATATATAAAATGATAAAATTATCTATTTTGAACAAAAAGTCAAAAAATTAGATTTTCACCAAAACAACTAATTTTAAAAAAATTAATTTAAAAACTAAATTAACAAACAACCTGTTTTGAACCTAGGTTAGCTTTTTAGCTAAAAATGCCAAAAAGTAAAAAAGCTAGCTTTTAAGCTAGTTGTCAATCGAGCTCTTAATTTTATTTGTAGAAAAATATTTTTAATTTGCTTATTTTTAGTCTATTGTTCTTTTTTTTAAAAATAAGTTTCAAATATCTATATAATAAGATATGACAACTTGACATAATATTTAAATAGGTGTAAAAAATTTAAACATTGAAATAAGACTAGCTTTTGTTCTCATTCATTTCTTATGTTATCTATATAAAAAAGAAATTTTTTTTATTAATAATACTTCTCTTTTTACTAATCTAACCAAAAAAAAAACTTTTGCTTATTATTATTTTTTAATATTTTTAAATTTCTATAAACTAGTATACTAATAAAATCATATTTCTTTGTGTTTCTTAATATTGTCCAATCAACTAATTATTAATTATTGATAATCTTTTATATTTTATTTTTAAATTACTAAAATTAAATAAATAAGTTTTTTTTTTATGCATGGATCATAACTAGTAGTATATATACATCGAGTTATAAATGTCAAAAGTTAATTTATTATAAAAATATTAAATATTAAATAATATTTCTTTCACGTTAGCGATTTTATCATGAATAATAAAAATAAAAATTAATTTGAATAATAATTAAAATATTATATTAAATAAATATTTATATTATATTAAATTATTTTTTAATAGACAATATTTAAAAAAAAACATATTTAAATTTTTTATAGTAATAAATTTAAAATGCTATCCGAAATGTATTAAATAACTGAGAAAATTGATACTCTTATCTAAAAACTTTGCTTCAAGCGTAAAACCTCATCGGTGAAGAGAGGTAAAAGTTGATCAACTGAGGGAGTAATTATTTGGTGTTTTGGGATTATCATGGATAAGTTTAGGGAGTATTTTTATTTAATATAATAACGATAAATTTTATAATAAAAATATAATAATTTATTTTTATTTAATTGTTAAAAAAAATAAATTATATTATATAAATTATAATGATTTATTAATTAAAAGTATCATGTGATATTTCCAAAGTAACTAATAATTTTCCCAACTGAGGGGCTTTAGTGCCGCAGTGCGATGGCAAATGAAGAAGTCCAGTTGTTAGAGTTGTTGATTCACGTGAGTTTAAATGTATTCCCAATCACCATAAACAATAATTTAATTTCCTGAGTGCCACATGATATTAGTTAAAGAAAATATAATAATATTTTTAATAAATAAAAAATATTAATGCATATTAAATAGAGAATAATTATTTAATAATTTCAAAATACTGTTTAGAATTGTCTATATAGTATTCTCATTTAATAACGTATCAAAAATTATACCAAGTGAAACAATGTATCCACATTTGTGGGTAGGTAGAACATAAGAATGTTTTACTTAATAAGTATCGAGTAATTTTATTTACTGGAAACATTATGTGTCATATTGTATGCATGATAAACAAGTTGCTAAGCGAATTATTTTTTTATCTCGTAATTACTCAATAAGAGTGGGATATAATTGTCCATTGAGAGCATTTTTCAGTACATAATTAGTGGAAAAATAAGATTATTTGACTTTTTAAGATTTAAGTAAAAAAATAAAAAAATAAAACTTTAAATCAACTTAAAATTAATTGTTAAACGAAACCATTATATAATGTCTTACGTGTAATTCTTAAAAATAAATAATAAATATATAAATATTATATAAAACATAACTACACAAATATGATCGCCAAATAACTATCACCGTAACATTACTCCACTGTAAATGCCTAACTTAAATGTGTACATTTTCCGTTCAAGCTTCCAAATGTCTGATCCATACATATCAAAGCTCCAATTATGAGAAGCACGCACTGCACCACGGATTTCAAGATTTTGCCTGAAGTAGTGAAAGTTTACAGATACTTTCGCATTGGTGGAAATCACAAAGCAATTCAAGCATTTATGAAAGCAGGTAAGTTACAGATAGAAAGAGCGGTAGAGAGATGGGATGGATCTGTCCCAACCCTTTTGAAGTACTTTTGTTTTTCTGACAATTATGAAAAATAGAAAACAAATTTATAATTATTAAAAAATTTATAAACTACAATTAATAACTTAATCTTAAATTTGATTATTCACAATATTAATTCATGGCTAAAAACAACTTTTTAACTGTAAAGTTACAAAAGGAAAACTTAAATGTCAAATTTAGGACCAAGGGATATATTTTATCTTTGATTATGTATTGTCTTGGAAAACCTTGAAGTCTTGCTGCTAAGACACTTAAATTGATAAAGATTGAATATCACAACACATAAAATAAAATTAAAGAAATTAAAAGAAAATCAAAGAGAGAGAAATTGAAATTGAAAAAATAGGCTCAACTTTTAACACACGTATAATAATCCTTTGTTTTAATTTTTCTATGAGTGAAACAGTTCAATAGGTTTTAAGTAATAGCATAATAGAGATAAAAAAATTTTAATATCAATATATTTTTTTAGTGTGTGCCTTACCATTTTTACAAATATCAATACACTTTATACATATATTTATACATTATATATCTCTTAACCATAGTCCAATGAATTTCGATTAGTATTTTCTATTTTTAT
>JAOTRH010168952.1:0-12493 GCA_034768845.1 Heliamphora exappendiculata | reverse complement strand
GGTCGACACAAATTCTGCACTTTACCTTCCAACGTTCTGGGGTCGACACAAATGAATCTGGTGTCAACTCGTTTGAAGCTTCAGCATCCGGAGGAACCATTTTGTGTCAACTCAACTTGTCTCTGGTGTCGACACTGAATCTCTGCAGGAAACATCGGTACTTTTGTGTTAACGCAAATGTGCTTTCGAGTCGACGCCAAAATTCTGCAGCTAGTTTCGGTAGTTTTGTGTCGACGCAAATCTTCTTGGGGTCGATACCATAATTCTGCAAGCAGGCTCGGGACTTTTAGGTCGACACAATTTGTCGTAGGGTCGACACCAAAAATTTGCCAGAGGTCTCGGTTGTTTTGTGTCGACACAATTTCCATTTGTGTCGATCCAAACTTTTGAAAACGAAAAATGATGATCACTTTTGTGTCGACACAAATTTGGTTTGTGTCGACTCAAAATAAGTCATGGGAACTTCGACACTTTTGTGTTGACACAAAACTAGTTTATGTCGACACTAACTTTTTGGTACCTGAATATCAACTTGAGAAACAGTTAGGGTGTCAAACCATTTGATCAATAGGTGCTGACAGACTTGATAAGTTTCAAGTATACTTTGCTTTAAAAGTGTTTGACTTAATTTTCAATTAAGATCAACACAAAAAAAATTTAATTAAAAAATTCTTAAGTATTTGAACCTTTTGAAATAAAAGTTTTTTTTTTCCTAAGGTGTCAATTTTGATTGTTCAAAATATGTTAACACTTTTATTTTGGAAATATAAAATATTATCCATTTAAAACTATTTATTCTTAAAAAATGAATTATGAAAATCCTCAAAATTAAATTAAAAATCCATTAGGCTAACAATCTCCCATTTTTTTGATGATTACAACCATATTACAATTTTCTAAAAAAAAGTTTAAAATATTTTTCAACAAGAGTTTTCTCCTTATCAATATGCCTTAAAAAATAAAAGTAATTATATCAACTAGGTGTACAACAGAGTAAAAACATATAATTTTTTAACATGATTTGCACAAGCGATTAAGAAGCATTCAGAATTTATTCTAGTTTGTGTAAAATAGTGAATGTGTATGAAAATTCATCCAATCATATCCAAATTTATTCAACACACAATCATAGGCAAATGAATGAGATGTAATGAACAGATATATATGAACATAAGAATAATTCATTCATCATCCATTCAAGACAAGAAAATTGTTCAGGCATTCACAACATTCAACCAAAAAATTTTTTTACGTCTTCACCTTCTATTAAAAATTTAAAAAAAAGTTTAAAACTATACTTCAACATTTCTCTTCTCTCCCCTTCACTTATCTACATTTTTACTTTTTTTCCTTTTCTTCTCCCCTTTTGTAATTATCAAAAAAAATTAGGGGTTGTCCATGAAAAGCTTGAAATTCTTCTTTGCATTGGCCTTCTACTTGCTTGCTGAGACTCGTTCATTTGTCGTGCGAGATCGCTCATCCTTGGCTTCACCCACTGCATGGGCCTCTCATCTTGCTGTCAAAGCCAGGTCAGCTTCCCTTTTAAGGCGTGCAGTCTTTTCTTCTTTGGTTTCTTTGGGCTTGAACTGCTTAGCCCATGCCTCTTTTATCCACTTCAAATGCTCTTTCACTTCCTGAGAATTGTCTTGAACAGCCGTGACGATCCCTTCGTCGTTTTCTTTGCGAACTTGCTGAAAGATAGCATTGTTTGCATTAACAATGGAGACAATGTTGTCATCCATTGTGCGATACAATGATCGTCCAGTATCAGTTGCGCGTTCAATTTCTTTGCACAAGGATCGATTTGATCTTTCAAAGTCTTTAACCTTGGCGGAGAAGTTGGTAACGATGTAATTAAGATCGAAGAAATCTTGGTCTACCTTAGCTTGATTTAAGGTGACCTTAGAAGACAGAGCGTTGATGGAAAAGAGAACTTCAGAAATGTCAACATGGATTGAAGCAGAGGAGGATGATGGAGTAGCAGGGGGAACTGATGGGGTAGAGACAAAAACAGGAGGAGGAGTAGAATGTGATGGACCCGGGATGTCAAAAGATTCATGAGAGTCATGATGTGCAGGAGGAGAATCAAGATCAATAGGTATGGATGAAATGCCTTGAGAGGCACAGGGAGGAGTCTTGGTAGAAGCAATGGTACCTCTACGAATTATGGTCCAAGCACCGTCCATATATGCAATTTGCATATGTTTTAGGGAGGACTTTCCATAAAGATCATGTTTAAAAAAGGCAATAGCCTTTTCTTCAGAAAGATTGACCTTAAAGTGTCGAAACACTTTAGTCAGATACATCCCGTGAGGTAGTGAGGAGTTTTTCTTGCCATGTGAGTGAAACATGTGAGAAATAAAGAGAAAACCTAGGTTCAGGTTTTTCTTCTCCAGAATGCACCACATAAAAAATATGTGCATGTAGGATACATCTCTAAACTTACCAATTTGAGGTAGAAAGATGTGGTTCACCATGTGGTGAAGGATTAGCCTCATTTCAGGTTTAAGAGAATTAGCCTCAAGAGGCTTGTGAGGGTCAATATTGTCATTTTCGAATATGTTCTTAACACATTTCTCATAAGAGAAGCCATCAACCTCAATAGGTTTTTGGTTGTGCCAAATACAGATGTCACTAGGGGGGATGTCCAAGATTTCATTGAGGGTTGATGGAGACAAAGTGATTTCTATACTATTCACCCAAGTGGTGATGGTAGTGCAAGGAATCAGGAAAATGTACATGTGGGCATAGAATGATTTAACCAAAGTGGGATAGTGAGGTTCTTGAATTTGTAGGAGCTTTTTTCACCCAAGGCTAAAGAAAAGTTCTTTGAATCTCATCTCAATCGAGTCGAAATACTCGAAATCAAGGGAACGTCCAGGACAAATTTTTCGATTTACAAAGGAAGAGAAATAGAGTTGACGAGATTTAGAGTTTTGAAAAGAAATTACCTCAGAGGAGGCAATATTTTGAAGACCAGAGGTCGTTGCAGTCGTCGTCGCAGTCGTCTTCTTCTGTTTTGATGTTCTAAGAGTTGAAGGTCCTTCATCAATGGATCGTTTCAACCCTTTGCCCATCGTCTTTGGTAGGATTTTGATGGATTTGGGTTGGATTTGTGAAGAAGAAGAATGAGGGGGTCGACTCAGGGTTTGAGAGGGAAGAGAGCGGGAGACGAACAATTTATATGGAAAGAGAGAAAAACGAAATGACGTTTCGGGGACCAAAGCCTCTTTTATAGGCATAACGATTTGTATCGACACAAGTTTGATTTGGTGTCGACACATTTCGTGTCAAGTGTGGGTATCAAAAAGGAGCGATGGTGTCGACACAATTTCAGTTGATGTCGACACATTTTGGCCATTTGGGTCGACCTAGTTAAGGTTGGTGTCGACACAAATTTACCGAGAGTCAGAAAAAACAACGGTGTTGACACTGAATAGAATGGGGTCGACACATTTCTTCCCAGTGCCGTTTCTATACAGTTTGTGTCGATACTACACACATTTTGTGTCGACACTTGATTCACTTTGTGTCGACACATTTTTACATTTGCGTTGACACAAATTCACTTTGTGTTGACATAATTTCTCATTAAAGAAAGAACCATCATGCATTTTGAAATGCAATAAAAGATATAGTTAGTATGACATATAAATCATCAATTTAGATCATATAACATACCAAGTTCTCTTCTAATAAAGCATATTCTTTCTTCATTTAAAGATTTTATGAAAATGTCCGCTAATAGGTAGTCGGTGCCTATAAATTCAAGTTTAATGTTTTCTTTTTGCACATGATCTCTTATGAAATGATGTCTAATCTTTATGTGCTTTGTTCTTGAGTGTTGTATAGAATTTTTGGATATATTAATTACACTTGTATTATCACATTTTATAGGAATATGATTTAGGTGAAAACCATAATCCTCTAATTTTTATTTCATCCATAGAATTTGAGCACAACAACTTCAAGTCTATTTAATGTTTATGTGTTTAGTTTTAATTAGTTCTGGACCGGTCAAATTATTTAATGAAAGGAAAAATTAGTTTTTAAAAAAATCTTAAAATAAGTTTGGCATGAGAGAAGGATACTTTTAGTTTTATTATATATAAATTATTTTAAAATATTTTTGTCTTTACTTTAAATTTTGTTTTTTCATAAACTATAACTTGACAGGCATTAAGAAACAGTAATAACCGAATACGTAATTATGAGGTATTCCATCCCATTTAAGGTCCTCACTTAATTGACTAACAATAAAACTAAGAATTATATTTAGAAAAATGATTGCATCTTGATTGAAGAAGTGAATATATTCAAATTTTAATATTTTTAATAAATGCACTATAATGATAGTCTCTACTTTGGTATTTGAAATACAGTCACTTTATTGCCATATTCAAATTACCTAATGGCCCAAAGTATATCCAAGTTATCTTTTAAAGAGCTCAAAATTCCATATTAAGAAGAGAAACATTGCTTATCTTATGGGGGAAACCCTTAACCCAAATACTATTGCAATATCTAATTAAACTCTTTGATTTACCTTTGGCCGACTATCTTATGTACCTTTTCATTCTTTTTTTTGTTATCTAATTTGATTTACCTTTGGCCGACTATCTAGGGCAAGCATATCGACGTCCTTTGGTTCAGAATTTGAAAAAAGCAAAAGAGGGTGATCAATCAGTGTTGCTTTAGGCACAAATTGGTCAACTTTTCGCCAGAATGTGCCAGTTTCTCACCAAAGAATGTAGCTATTCGCCACTCCGAAGAAGGGATAGCGGCTCAAGTCTCAAGAAAAGCACCTCGGTCACCCAAATCAACATTCTTTGATGAACGGCTATGACAAGCTATCATGGGAAGAGTAAGTAAAGAACAAGAGGAGGAGATGAGCGCAAGAGAAGGATGCAATCTTGATGGAGGCAAGTGAAACGAAAAGAAGATTAAGGATTAAAAAGGGAGCTAAGTTTAAACGTTTGAAATCCCAGAGAATAATGGCGCCATTATTGAGAAAAACGAGGCGACGCAATAGGAGGCAAAAAGACGGAGAGTATGCACGCGCATGAGATACACACGCAATACGCGCGTGGCTAGTGCGTGGGCAGCACGCGTGATTCACGATTAACAAAGTATGACTCACACGCGTGCAAAGGGCAAATGTAAACAGGTATATATATATATATAAGCCACATACCTGGTCATGGAGGAATAAGGTCCCCGTTACAGGTGTAACTCGAGTAACAATGCTTGTGTGACTCGGCTAGAACCACTCGAGAAATTTCCAAACTACTTACACCCACTCTACCCTCAACAATAAACTGGTATTTATGTTACACAAGAGTCGAGTAGCTCTATGTGATTTACTCGAGTGACATAATTTGTGTAGCTCGATTCATTGATGGTTACCCCAAATGTTTGTGTTATAGGGGATTGACCGGGTCCGTCTATAATAAGTTAGGACCCGAGTCACTGAAGATTTGTTCATTTTATTGAGATAGGTGCACGTGGTACTCGACTCCTACATTCTTTGATATTCCATAGCAGAGACTATGAAGCATAACTCTGACTACTTATCATTGCTCAGACCATAAATACAGCATAGGCAGTATTACTGTCGCGACACAGGTCGTACAAAAAGTACAGACTGTAACGTAGCTCTGACTACAATTACTATAACATAGCACAAACTAGGTTGTTCAGTACAGACTGAACAAAATCAAACATATATAGCTCTAATTATATCAACATAGATTCCTCTGATAATCGAAAAACTGTCCCAGAGATAATGAAAATAATGGCAGTACAATCTTACCCGAGACATTGGGAGACATGTGGTTTAGTGGCCATAGAAAAGGACTTGTCGAAACATGATACCCCCCCCCCCCCTCGAGTCACTCGAGTGACCCTTGAGTCACTTGACCCGAGTGGGTCGGGTACTTGACCCGAGTGGGTTAAGTACCCATACGGCACCCATCGGCAGACCTAGTTGAGTTGGAGTAGAATACTACCTGGTCGATCTCTGAGATAAGATTCCTTAATTCCCCGATATCATCTTTTATGATTTGATTAGATCTCTCGAAGAGTCCTATCCGAATCCTAACATAACTTCTCTAAGTGTTATAAATAAGAGCGATAGTCATGCTTTGAAATCATCATATTAGAAAGTCTAATACAAACTGTTCATATTGTCAATCTTCTGCCTCAATTAGCCTTCTCTTTCACTCAATCTCTTCTTTCTCCGTTCTGTGTTTCTAATCATTTTGTATATTTCACCTCTCCATCGTTGTTTATTGTTTGTTTAATCCTAAAGGACCCTACAATAATTAATTTAAATTCAAATATTTTGAAAATCTTCTTTTTAACAGCTTTATTGAGAGAAACCATAACTAATGCCTCATTAATTTTGAGATTTATTATAAATGTTTTTTCTGAATTACTCTAATAACTAGTTTAAAATTACTAGTGGGTGATGTATTTGATATCCTCTTCCAACAAGAAAAACAAATTGGCCCTTGCCACATTGACATTGATGAACGCAATTAAAAATTATTTATTTTAATCCCCCGTCTTTGATAAGAAACAAATATAATATAACATAATATGTGTATTAAAAATTCAAGGATTATATATCTAAACTTATACCTATTGAATTTTATATCCATGATAGTATTTTATATTCATTAATTTTTTTTATAATTTTTTTGCATATAATTTGTTTCATGATTTGCCGGTGAATCTTTTTATATGATAAGTAAAGATGACGACAAGTTATTAGATATTTTGATAAATTATATAAGCGATGACGTGTAGTGTTCTTGACAAATAAAAATACTCGATATATATTGTTACGATCTATTTTTATATATAGCATTCGTGACCAACCATTGAGTAAATTCCACCAAAGGCTTTTTTTCCTTTATTTTAAAAAAATAAATGTTCAGTGTTTGTGTTCAATTGATAATATCTAAACTAATTTTAACACTTTTTTTTTCTATTTGGAGAATTATTATATTTCTTTTAGCTAAAAATATTAAAGATAAATAAAATACATGCCACCTTTAATAACACCAATATTATTTAAAATTACAGCACAACAGAAAAAAAAAACAAACAAACAAACTTTAACTAATGTTATTATATTATTTTATTACAACTCCCTCACAATAAAAGATCAACTATAATTGTATAATTTTTTTTTCTGATTGAGTAGAATTTAGCTAGCAGCTTTTTCTTTTACTTTCCTAAAAAATTAAATCAAGTCATAAGTAATAGGTTGTGTAAGTGCACATATACAATATTACTAGTTTATCGTGAAAATATTGCATTAATTAAAAATCATGTTATCTGACATTTATATATACTAATCAAATAACTCTGGCAATAATAATAATAATAATAATAATAATAATAATTGATATTTTTTGTGTTCAACGATTTCTACAGTATCTTAAGGAGTTATCTTAAATTTAATCATTTGAATGTAATATTAACTCGTCACTACCTGGCTGTGGCACCACCCTTATTACTTCACTTTTTAGTATTTTTATTTTTATTTTTCTTTTATACTGAAAAATTTCGTTCGAATTATACATCATTAACAGCATTAGTTCGATAAATAGTATAATTATTATTATTATTTGTTTTTAACGAGATTTATCTAAAATTCGTTTTTGATAAAAAAAAAATTTAAAACCTACTTTACTTTATTTATTTATTTATTTTTTATTAGTTTTATTAGCATTTTTAAAATGTACACGGGTTGTTATACATAGGGGTGAAAATTATTTCGAAGTAACCGAATCGGCCAGCCGAACCAACCTAGCCAAGGTACTTTTGATTGGTTTTAAATTTAATATCGGTCGGTTCGGTTTTAAATTTAATATCGATCGGTTCGATTTTAAAAAATTAAAACCGAAACATTCGGCTTTGATGCACTCTTTTACTTAAAAATCGATCAAATCGAACCGATTACACTCTTATCTAAATCTGGATTATATGTGATTGATGCTGTATTATTTTGTCCTCAGATTTAATATTAAAAAAAATTCAGTACTGTACTTTGGTACTGACTATTTACTTGATTTTTGTTTAAGACTACATAGTACAACAAACTGTTTGAAGTAAATAAAATCATCTTACAGAATCCTAAAGTTATACTATTGAATGTATATTTATTTTTTATTTTTTTGAGAGTTGCCCTGGCTAAATGATAAGATATTAACGGGGCCCATTGTTGGTGTGTTGAATGTATCAGTTAATATTTTGTATTTTGATCATAATTAAGCTTCAAGGTCCAATGTATGCACCAAATCCAAAGCAAATATTCGTCATGAGTTTTGTCATTTTGGTGAATATTGATTACTGAAAAACTGAGCAAATTGATGCAACCGAACCGCAATATATATATATGAGTCGGTCGGTGCGATTTAACTTTTAATATCGGTCGATTCGATTTCAAAAAATCAAAACGGAAGCATTTAGTTTCGGTGCATTTTTTTACTTAAAAATCGATCAAATCGAACCGATTACACCTTTACTTACACATATTAAGTAAGTTGATTTTGTTTTTCACTTACTCAATAAAGATGAATTTATATTATTCTATTCAAAATATATTTTATTATATTATTAAATAAAAATACTATATAAACAACGATAATATTCCGTCACTATTGAATAATTTAAAAGATAGAACTTTAGCATGCATGAATTCCTATTGTTTGGCTTGTTATTCTATTTTCTCTGTCGCATGAATTCCTATTGTTTGGCTTGTTATTCTATTTTCTCTGTCGCTTTGGCAGGTATCGAAGAAAAATATTATCACATAATTTTGTTTTGTTTATTTTTATTTTTATTTTTAATTAATTTTTTATCATTTAGTTAGTCTATTATACTTTTGACTTCTTCCATCAAAACAAATTATAAAAATAAATTTTTTTATGAGAATATAAAAAAATTAAAAAAGACAAAAATAAGCTAAAATAAACTAATAAATTAATTTTATATTACTTATATTTGCCTTCCGTGATTGTTTTTTTTATTTTTTGATCATTTTTTTTTACTTTTTAAATTTATCTCGTTGAGAAAATTTAAAAAAGTTAAAAAAATTTAGTTAGAAATTGAAAAAAGTTTAGAAAAGAAAATAATTTACAAGTTTTTTTAAAATTTAGCCAAACAGAGCCTTAATGTAACTTTTTCTCTCTCCAACTTTTGATTACACTATATATATATATATTTTTTGGTGTCAGGTTCTGTAAGAATCTTTTTCGAGCAAGCGTCTTTTCAGTATTCTATTATGGTCAAAAACTTTCTTTTTACTCTTTCCTCACTTCATCTCATTTTTCTCAGCATGGGTCCTTTCTGTATTCTAATATATACATATACCGACGGCCAGACTGGTCACATGGGAGAAGTTATTGGCCTCGCTTATTTGAGTTAGTTTGGTAACTTGGTTTTAACAAGATTTTTTAGTTTTAAATTATTTTAAAGTAAAAAATTAAAATATTTATTTGATTGAAAAAATAGTAAATTTTCAGTTACTAAAAAAAATTAAATAAGTTTAATGTAAAATTCTATAGTTATCTTTCAACATAAATGAGTTGGAATATAATTGTTTAGTTATAATTTGTATAATTTTATATGTAGAAACGTAAAATTAAAAATTATTATGAGAAAAGTCAAAAAATTAAAAATTAAATAAGCTAAAATTTGAGAATTTAAAAATCAGATTTTTTAAGTTTTAAACCACAAAACCAAAAAACCGGCTTTAAGCCGATAGCCAACTTAAAGCCAGTAGCCAAACGAATATAACGTTTAGCTAATTTTTGTTTTTATTGAGTTTTTTTATTATCTAGTTAAATTATTATATTTTTTTACTTTTCTCATCGCGACAAGCTGAAAAAATAAAAATTATTAATTAAAATAAAATAAAAATTTTAAAAAGACAAAAATAAATCAAAACAAGTCAATAAACTAACTTTAATGTTGTTTATTTTTGTTTTTAGTGAATTTTTTTTATTTTTTTATCAAAAATTTTATTTTTTCGATTCATTTAATCAAGTCGACTCGAAAAATAAAAAAATCTAATCAAAAAATAAAATTATTAAAAAATACAAAAATAAGCAAAATTCTTGTAGTTTAGCCCAAACAGGGCCAATTATGTAACCTCTCGTATTGAAAACACCAGACGGGTCACAATCTCTATGCACATACAGAGGGGTCACATTGGAGGAGAGTTATTATTAGTATCCTCTCCTATTCAAAACACCAGATGGGTCGGTTTCATGTTCTATAAATGCCAAAATTATTATCTAGTCAAATTGGGGATTTTTAAAATCACCAAAAAGGGCATTAGGAAGGAGCACATGGGAGGAGCGACTTTAACAGTGGAGTAATTATTCGTACTTTCAAAATATTACGTGGTAAATTATGTGTTACTTTCATTTATTTTTATTGGATGATAAAGAAATAAATAATGATCTACATAAAAATAAATAAATACTTAATGAGTTGGTGTTAGAAAGAAAAGTTTAAAATATAATTTTTTTAGAAAAAAAAATATTTTATTATATAAATTATAATTATTTATTTATTAAAAATATCCTAAGTAATAAGAACCAAACAAAAAAAAGGCACTAATCATTTGGGCAGGTAAGTTACAGAAGGAAAAAATAGAAAACCCTTTGGAGGAATTCGACAAAAGGAATTAGTGCTGTCAGACAAAAAAAATGAGAAACTCTTGGGCACCATTTGTTTAAATGTAAAATTTTTTTTTTTACTGTTTTTAGGACAAAATTATTTTTTTACTTTTAATAAATTAGTAAGTTATTTTGTATTTTTTAAGAGACGTGTATTAAGTAGGACTCTTTCTAAATTCTTAAATCTTTTGTGTCGATTTTTAAAATGATGCCAAGAACAGTGGTGTTTATTATTTGAGATAACTTTTTAAAGACTTTTTATATAAACTTTTTATTTTTAATGAGTTTTTTTTACGGTAGTTCAAGTAATATTACTTTTTAAATTTTTCTCGTTACAAGAAATCAAAATGTACAAATGACAAGAAAATTAAAAAAATATCATGTGAAACAAAAAAAAGCCTTTAAAAGCCACTTTAAGACTTTTTTCATTTTTAATAAAAAAATTTTAAATTTAGCCAAAATGGTTATGCTTTGAGATTCATAAATCTAGACCATAAAATAAAATATTTAAAAAAAACAAAAAAAATGTCATAAAAAGCCACAAAAAATGCTATCCCAAACAATAACGAAGCTCCAGGAGGCATTGGACCAGATCTAAATATTTTTCATAATTTTTGTGTGAAAAATATGTTGGAAAAATAATAGGTTTTGAATAAAATTAAAATATGATTTTTAGCTAACTTTGAAACTAATTATCTTTGTGTTTGATTAATCTTTTTTGATGATTTCAAATTCTAATTTGTTTATCTCCATAAGTAAAGTAATCATGAATTTTGTGGCATTCAAAACTATTAATTGGTGAATTAAAAATTAACTCTAAAAGTGTGCCATTGAAGTTGGCAAAATAATGGTAACAAAGTCTAATCCCACATTGGTTGGGAGAGAAAATGGTAGGTGTTCATGCAAGTATAAAATGCTATCTTTTTTTTATGATTTTAAATTCTAATTTGTTTATTTCAATTAGTAGAGTAATTATGAATTTTGTGGCATTCAAAACTATTAATGGGTGAATGAGAAATTGACTCCAAAAGTGTGCCATTGAAGTTGGCAAAATAATGATAATAAAATCCAATTCCACATTGATTGGGAGAGAAAATAGTGGTTGTTTAAGCAAGTATAAAAGGCTACTCTATCCCACATTGGTTGGGAGAAACATGGATAAGTGGTTTATATAAGCCAAGTTTAGCCTAAGGGGTATGCCCCTTGGGGTACTCAGTTTTGTAGACGGGGGAGGTTCTACCCAACGGAGGATCTACCCAACGGTGGGTTAAACCGAAACCTCACATGTGCGCCCGCCGCCGCCTGCTCGTCCGACTGACCGGCTGGTCCGGGTCTAGGTCAGTGGGCGTGGGCTGTGGGTCGACCCTTATCTTTTTACGAAAATTTTATTTAATTAAAATTTAAAATTTAAAATTAATTTATTACCGTTTAAACCGAACCGTTGGCGGTTCGGACCTGTTGGAGTCAGGATTGGTTCACGTCTGTTGGGACAGATTCGGTTTAAATCGAACCATCACTTTCAAACGCCTATTCCTCTGCTGCTTCACATTGTTTGTATATTTTTCGAAAAAATTTAAGCACAACAGCGTTCGTTGGTGTGCAGTGTTGAACACTGGACTTGATTGCAAAGTTTTTAACTGTTCTGTTAGCCCAAGGGCTTCTTTAATTAATTTTGACGATTTTTATAATTTATTTTCTATATATTTTATTGATTAATATTTCTTATCTCCAAATGAAAGTGTTAACCCAAGTTGAACAATCAAGGTTGACACATTAGCCAAAAAGGTATGACTTGA